>JAOTRH010456372.1:0-29459 GCA_034768845.1 Heliamphora exappendiculata | reverse complement strand
GATGTGTTAGTACACTTGGAGTGTATTGAGTGGGATCAACGGGATGATCGATTCTATACTAACTATATGAATTGATCGACATCCCGTATTATCATGTATTGCAGGAACTCTTAATCCCGAAGTGATTGATCAATTGTGTTCAGATGATGTATAGTACTTTAAGTCGTCAATGGTTGAGATTTTCTCCATGAGATCAACAATACCGATGAGTTGGGTAATGGCATTATTTGTCCGATGATTGTTAATCAGCTGACGAAAATCACGTCCGATTCAGGTTGAGGAGTTTCCCCTCGTGTGCTTTGCTTATAGGTTTGAATATGCTAAACCTGTACAGTGGATCTTCAGATCTAGCATATCAAAAGGTTAAGCGGTGCGGTTGCGAGGAGAAGAGGATAAATTAAATCGGGTTGTCAATAACCTAATTTATTTATTGGGAATCCATATCTTAAATGTGGGGAGAATTCAGTCCATTTGATAATTGGAAACTGAAGACATAATTTGAGTTAGGGCCGGGAGTTTAGTCAGGACCTTTAGTGGAATAAGTTCTGATTTATACGGGAAAGGATCTAACTCGAGGACAGAGTTAGGGATATCTGATTTTCTCGTACGGTTAGCCCGAGTCCTATACTTCCTCGTGATCCCTCATGTAGCCCATAATACGCACGGATATTTTTCTTGTTGGTTTCAGTAATTATTTAATTTAATAGGAATGCCGATTTTGCCGCCAAGAACATTCGGGAATTAAATTAAGTTAATGAGGGGCGGTTATGGTATTTGGCACACCTAGGGTTTACTCTCTAAGTGGCCGACCCTAGGAGATGATGGGATTGATTAAATATATTAAGTATATCTCTATATCCTTTTAAGAAGGAGAGGATATACTTAATATAATTTTTGATATATTCTTATATATTAAAAGGTGGCTTATTAATAAAACCCTAACCCTAATACTCCTACATAGCCGCTGCCCCCTTCTCCTCTTTGGCATTAATTTATTTTGCCTTTTTGGAGATTATTGTGTGAGCAAAAATCAAAAATGACGAAAACACTCGATCGGAATCGGTGCCCACACATCGTGATCGTCGTAGTGCGTCCGGATCATACGTGAGAAGATTGCAAGATTGTTTTCAACGTATTTGGGATTTCTTGAAACTTTTAGACAAGTTTCATAAAAGTATTAAACTATTAAAATTATTTTATTTTTCATTTTTCATGAAAATCGCATACGTCATTTTTTACGGTCACAACGTCGATTCAAAAAACTTTTTTTCCTGTTGCGTGGCTCCTCTCTCCAACACAACCCTCTGCCTTCCTGTGTTGATAATATGATCCCTAATAGTGTGTCTCTCGGTATCCAGCAACTGTGCCTCTATCACCCTACTGATAAGAGTGGGTTGTGCAACAAGCGTAAACAAAGAGGCACCCTCTTTAATATCACTTAGGGTTAGGTTAAACTCAGCAATCGCTCCAAGCATCTTCCACACTCGAACAACAGTACTCGCTAGTCTCCC
Organism: Heliamphora exappendiculata; assembly: GCA_034768845.1. Classification (NCBI taxonomy): domain Eukaryota; kingdom Viridiplantae; phylum Streptophyta; class Magnoliopsida; order Ericales; family Sarraceniaceae; genus Heliamphora; species Heliamphora exappendiculata. The sequence continues at coordinate 27,948 of JAOTRH010456372.1, read as the reverse complement.
AAAGGTCTTTCTGCTAAGCACGTTGGCCATGACATTGGCCATCCCTGGATGAAACTAAAGATCAAAGTTGTGATTCTCCATATACTCCATCTATCGTCGCTCTTGTAAAGTAAGGTCCTTTTACGAGAAAAAATAACGCACTCTTTGTTGGAGGTAAGACTGCCAAAATTACTATTTTTACAAATGATTATCTAGGGTAAATATCGAAACGGGCTCCAGATAAAACTTTTAATGTCGGACGATCAAAATTTAAACCCGTGCAACTAAAGTTAATTTAGAAGAATACCTTTTATTGTTCAAATCTTCAACTACGTTTTTTATTCCAAGTTGAAGCTTTCGTTAGACCTTCTACTGTATTTCCTTATGCGATTCTTAGATATAGTGTGGGCTATAATCCTCTTAGAACTCGTACCGGCAGAACCTGGACAACTTTAGTCTTGAAGACAAGTTATAAAACTGGTTCAGCCTACCCGCATATTTATAGTGCTACAGCGGGGACCTGTGGAGTTATTATAAGTAAGACTTCCAGTACAACACAGACACCCATCAGCGGTTTCTGAAATTAAGCAAACCTCATAGTGGTATCTGTAATTATGAAAATATTGCAGTGGTTTCTGCCATTTTCATAAAACAGTGAATTACAATTCACACCACTAAAGAACTATAATTGCACTCTGACCAAAAATCTCAAGACCTTCTTATATTGAGTTCTTGTTATTAAATACTTAACATTTCTCCCCACGTTATGATTCTCAATACTTGCTAATTAAATTTAATTACTAACAATTTAATTTAATCGGCATCTTTAATTCCTTAAGCCATTCTGCTTAACTTATTTGATTGTTGGATAATCAAATCCATCTGCAGGATTTGGCCCGATCAAAACTTATAAGCTTTCTTAATGGGGTATCGTCAATTCTGAACAATCGGGATGTGAATTCCATCAATAATTAATATTCTCTATATAAATAATATCGCTATCCAATTCACCAAGAATATAGACCCGTTTAAGATTGCACCTTCTAATAAATCAAAACAACGAATATTAAATATACGTAAATCAATAATTACTTCAGGATTAAGAAGATAAGCATTATTCATAATAACCTTGGGGTGTGAATTAAGTTATATAGTCAGTATAAAATTAATTATCCCAATGTGTCCCATTCAATACACATAAAGTGTGTTAATACAAAGAGTCGGAACAATAGATGGCGCTATTATTTGTTCCCCGTAACTAAGACATGCCTACTAAAACTCTATACTACATTCGTACCGATGGTATGTTCATTTTTATTTAAACTATGAATATAAAACTTATATTCTGTAAGAACTTAAAATTTGATCTTCTATTTGTAAGCTGTACTCTACACATCAGATTAAATACTATACATAATATTGGACATTCATGCATTATATTCAAGAAATGATATACATACATTGCTCATAAAGATTCTCATAAAATTAAAAATTAATTTTATTAGAAATAAAATTAAATACCAAAAATATGATTTTTAATATACCAACCTTAACAATCTCCCACTTATACTCAAAACTATGCTACCATACATCTGATTTCCATGTCCTCTACATAACTATTAAAAGTCTTAGTAGGTAAGCTCTTTGTAAAAGGATCTACAAGATTGTCTTCTAATGCAATCTTGGTCACAGCAACATCACCCATCTGTATAATTTTTCGTATTAGGTGATACTTACGCTTAATGTACTTTCCTTTCTTGTGAATCCTAGGTTCCTTTGAATTTACAATCGCTCCGTTCTTATCACAATAAAGTGTAATAGCCAATTAAACTAAAGGTACCACGTTTAGACCCAACAAGACATTCCTGAGCAAAATGGCCTCCTTGGTTGCTTCAGAAACTGCCACGTACTCGGCCTATATGGTGGAATCAGCAATGCATGACTACTTGATACTCATCCAACTTATAGCTCCACTTCATGTGGTAAACACATATTCTAAGGTAGACTTATGAGAATCCTTATCAGACTAAAAATCTGAGTCTGTGTACCCAAAAGGTACTAGACTGTTTGCCTGGTAAATCAACATATAATCCTTAGTCCTTTTCAGATACTTGGTTATATATTCTTTACCGCAATCCAATGCTCCTACCCTAGGTTATACTGATATCTGCTAACCATGCCAATTGCAAAGCAAATGTCAGGTCTAGTCCAAAGCATAGCATACATGAGGCTTCCTACTACCGAAGCATAAGGAACTAGTTGCCTTCATCTTCTCTATCTCATCAGGTGTCTTAAGACACTGATCTTTGGATAGAGCGATTCTATGCCTGAAAGAGAGAAACCCTTTCTTAGAATCCTGCATACTAAAACGAGTAAGGATATTATCGATAAACTTTGTTTACAATAAGCCAACATCCTTTATTTTTTATCTCGCACAAGCTTGATCCCAATGATGTGACTGGCTTCTCCCAAGTCCTTCATATCGAACTGCCCAGATAACCATACTTTAACTGTAGATAATACCCCCACATCATTTTTGATGAGAAAGATATCGTCTACGTAAAATACTAAAAAAATTACCACGCTTCCATCACGCTTTTTGTACACACAGGACTCATTCGGACTCTAATGAAAACCATAAAACTTTATGGCTTGATCAAATCAAGTGTTCCAAGACCTCGGTGCCTGCTTAAGTCCATAAATAGATCTTTTAAACTTGCACAACATGTACTTTTGGCCCTTTATAATGAATTCGTTTAGTTATATCATATAAATACACTCGTGAAGACTTCTATTAAGGAGAACTATCTTGACATCCATTTGCCAGATTTCATAATCGAAATGAGCGACAATTGACAATAAAATCTAAATATACTTAAGCATGGCTATTGGCGAAAAGGCTTTCTCATAATCGATCACTTCATTTTGAGTGAACCCTTTTGCAACAAGCCTAGCGTCGAATGTTTCAACCTTCTCGTATGCTCCTCTCTTCCTCTTGTAGATCCACTTGCATCCAATAGATTTTATCCATTTGGGTGGTTTTATAAGTTTCCAGACCTAATTGGAATACATAAATTCTATCTCTGAATTCATAGCTTTTCACCAAAGATTTGCATCTTTGTCTTGTAGTGCTTCATTGTAGTTACAAGGCTCGGTGTCTTATTCTACTGGGATCTTGTCAAAAGACTCTCCCAAGAACATATTCCGATCATGTTGATGAACAACTCTCCCACTACGACGAGGCCCTACTTGTGTCTGTGTACTAATTGTAACTAGCTGTGCAGAATCTGAACCCTGTGCATCAGTACCCTGTTCTTGGTTTGCACCTGTTCCCGATAATTCTCACACTATGACGAGGTAATAGAATATCAATGACTTGTGGTTCCTCTTCTGTTCCACTGGTAGTTTTTCCCAGTTCTTCCAAAATAATTTTGCTATTGGGCTTGTGATCCATAATATAATCTTTTTCTAAGAATCGGGCATTGGTGTTAACAATGACCTTCTGATACTTAGAATTTTAAAATAGATCACTCTTCATTCCCTTGGAATACACCACAAAGAAACAAACTTATGTCCTCGGTTTCAACTTACCGGCGTTCACTTTCAGCACATGTGTTGGACACCCCCAACTTCGATTGTATTTCAGACTAGGCTTACGCCTGGTCTACAATTCTGTAGGGGTAGAAAGTACTGACTTAGAAGGTACCAAGTTCAGAATATAAGTCGATGTCTCTAAAGCAAGTTTCCAAAAAGAATTGGGTAATCCTAAATAACTCATCATGAACCATACTATTTCCATTAGAGTCCTATTCTTTCTTTCTACTGCGGAGTGCCAAGTGCAGTCAACTGGGATGTAATCCATTTAATGATAAGTAGTCCTTAAACTCTCCAAAGAGGTATTCTCCACTACGGTCAGATTGTAGTGATTTGATACTTTTACCCAAATGCTTCTCTGCCTCCGCCTTGAATTCTTTGAATTTCTCAAAGTATTCAAACTTAAGGTGCATTAGGTAAATGTATCCATACCTTGAGTAGTTATCAATGAAACTGCTGAGATACTCAAAGCAACCTCCAGCCTGAATTGTTATAAAATCACACATCAAAATTGTGAGACCTTATATCGTTTTATTTTGATATATATGCATATTCAGTGTTTTTCAACACGTTTTGGCGTTTTCGCTTTAATATGCTTATATGTGTTTTGATACATGTTTTGGTTTATATAAGCATACGGGGTTGGTCCCGGGAGCTGCAGAGAGTTACGATGCGAATTTCAAAATTTAAAAAAAAAATATTTTGGAGAACCTACAAATATCTGAGTAAGATATTTTCAAAATATATTTTCAAAACATGACAACTAAGTTTCCTCCTTTTTCTCTCTGCCTTCTCTCTAAATTCACGGGGGCCTAGGGCTTGGTTTTTGAAGGATCAACAGCTGATCCTTGTTATAGGCATCGTGCTCTATGCATCCATTTGGATAGAATTTTATTCTAACGAAGCTCGATTTTACATGTGGATCGAGACGTCGAGTTTTTGACTCACCAAGGTAAGATTCTAGACTGTGTAGATGTTTAAAGGTGCTATATGTAATCTTGTGTTGTTTCACCATTTAAAAATGCATGAAAAAGGTGATTTATGTTTTGATAAATCAGGTTTTTAGCTTAAAACCATTTTTTGGCATTTCGGTGGATGGAAATGTGTTTTGAGAGTTTCCTTTCGAGGTTTTGGTGTAAGGCTTGGGCGTGTGGATGTCTGAGGGTTTTTGATGGGTGTTTAGAGGCTTGATTTGAGGCTTGGAGGCAAAAACCGTAGCACAAAACATTTTCTGGGCAAGATCAGTCGAGTGGATCATAATTTCAGTCGACTGGATCATCTTTTTGGGCGTTTAGTCGACTGGACCTGGAAGGTCAGTCGACTAAAATTGTTTCTGTTTTGATTCTCTTTTTCTAGAGAGTTTTTCAGTCGATTGGGAACTTAGGCCAGTCGACTGGGGTCCTGTATGGGCGTTTAGTGGTTGCTTGGATGGTTGGGTGGTTAGTTTAGGGTGAGGAATGATTTTGAAAATGGAGTTATTACAAAAACTTTGGAAAATATGTTTTCTTTTGGCGGTTTGGAGCTGACCCTTGGGGTTAGGACTCAACCTTGAAAACGTTTGATAAAAGTGTATATATTTTTACATACCTGTTGATCTCCATGGTAGATGAATTGGACCTCTTTTTATACATATGTTGTATAGCTTTGAAACTCATGTTTTTACACGTTTTGTTTGATCTACATGTTAATAGACGGATCTATATGTTTGTTTGATCTCCATATTGATGGATGGATCTTTGGATAAATGTGAAAATATTTTGGTTTTGTAAAAATGATTCTCTAGATGTACTGGGATAGCAGATATTTGGCACGAGTTGCCCTCGGTGTAAGTTCAGAAACGTGCGCATAGTAGGTGCTTTGTACCTTCAGGCTAGTCCCCGTAAATTAAGTAGTTAGGTACTTTGTACCCTCGGGTTTTGGGCCCTTAAATTAAGCTTTTACGTTGTGGTGGCTTCGTATAGAAATTGCATTTACCTAACCGGTCCTACGATGTGTAGGGATTGGGTAAAGGGGCAGGAGTCTGTAGTTGCTACATCTATCCCTTGTGATGGAGTCGGTACATAGGATTCATTTTATCTTTCTCCTCGGCTGTGTGGCCTGAGTGGAACATACTGTTTTACTGATTTATTTTCCTCAGCTGTGTGTGTGTTTCGAGTGGAAAATATATTTTCTCTTTTCTCGGTTGTGTGATTCGAGTGGAAAGCAACGTTTGGATTACAATTTTCTTTAACTGTTATTTGCATTAGTTAAAATGCCTAGTTTTACTTGTGGTTGAGTTAGCTCCCACCATATGATTGCATATCCTTCTTTACAGTTTTATAGTGAGTTTCTATTGAGCTTCGGCTCACGGTGTGGAATTTTATTGTAAAACCATTTTCAGGACATAAGGATGATGATTTGGAGGAGTTGATCTAGTGGTGCCCGTGGTGGCAAAAGACTAGTAGTTTTCCTTTTTGTATTCCTATTTGAAGGCACGTTTGTATGCCTCTGGGCAATATACTTATGCATGAAACAAGATGTTTACTATTTATGAGAGATGCATGTTGGGTTTTCATTTGATTTAAACAGGTGAATTTGAATATATGAAAACTTAATTTCATAAAACTGGTGTTTGGTAGATTTTCACGTGACCTCGGGTTTTGGGGTGTGACAACTTGGTATCAAAACTCTGGGTTCGAGTACCTAAGAGCCAAGGAAAAATGGTTTATCACCTAGTGAGGTTGATTACTGATGCTTGCTTGCATGTGTATAAATATTTTTATAACATGTTAGCCTTTTTAGCATGATCGTTTGTGTATATGTGGATATGGAGGTTGAATCTCAAGATTGATGAGTCTTGCCTTAGGGCGTTTGGACTAATAGATTTAGGAGCCAAGTTAGAAGCGCGTTTGGCTGGCATGCTTTCTAGCAATGAATCTGAATAGGTTATCCAAATGGACGAGTTCGTCTTGTTGATTCTCCTCGGTATGTGAGACGTGTTTACATAACTTTAAGTGGCTACGTGCTAGTATGCTTACGTGCGTTAGGTGCTTATGTTAGAAATAACATGTGGTCGGAAAGCTTATCCCAACGTCCTGGTTTATATAGAATTATGTCCACGCGGGGAGTGCGGGTACGGGGTCGTAACCGAGGTCGTGCTTATGTTCAGGTTCTAGAGGAGGGAGACGTTCATGCCCCACAGGAACAAGTGGGTGGTGCTGACGTCATACAGGAGATGTTTGCCACTATGAGAGCGATGACTGAGGCATCCAGGGCTGGAGTGAGGGCTCCTAAGCCAAGAGCCTCTGTGGCTATGAGAAAATTTTGATGGTTGGATCCTCCGACCTTTTCTGGGGAGCCAGACCCCAAAGTTGCTACCGAGTAGTTGGAAGTGACCACAGCAATCTTCGATACTCTGGATATTGAGGAGGATGCTTTGCGCGTGAGATTGGCAGCGTTCCAACTACGAGAAGACTCTAGGGAGTGGTGGAAGTTTGCTAAGACCACGATGGATGATACGTGGGCCGCTTTTACGAGAGTCTTCTTGGAGAAGTATTTCCCGAGATCTTTGAGAGATACATACCGAGAGGAGTTCCTCTCTCTTGTACAGGGGAATCTTTCTGTGGTCCAGTATGAGGCCAGATTCGCGAATCTATCGCTGTTCACAGCTGAGATGGTATCTACAGAGGAGTTGCGCACTAGGAGGTTTGGGAGAGGCCTACGACCTGCCATCAAGGACAGGATTGCAGCTCTGGGTTTAGACGTGTACATCGTTTAGTTGGAAGCCGCTATCCGAGTCGAGAACTTGCTGACAAAGAGCCGCAGAGTTAGAGAGGGCAAGGGCCAGTAGAGTGATAGAGGTACACAACTTCAGGGGCGTAGGAACCAGCGCCGAAGGCCGTCGTGTCACGCCCCAAAACCCAGGATCACGTGAAAATCCACCAAACATACATTTTATATGAAAATATAGGTTTTCATACACTGAAATCCACCTGTTGAAACAAATAGAACACCCAACAAAGTGTATCTCTCATAAATAAAAGACAATAGTTCAACATGCGTATAATATATCGCCTTATGGCATACAAAACCTGCATTCTAAAACAAGCATACCAAAAAAGAAAACTATAAAAGTCTTTCGCCACCACAGGCACCACCAAGCTACTCCTCATCCACATCATCACCTGAAAATTGTTTTACAAAAAATTTCCACCCATGAGCCGAAGCCCAATAGAAACAGATAATAAACTGTAAAGAAGGAATATGCAATCATATGGTGGGAGCGAACTCTACCACAAAACCAAAATAGGTTTTCCATCCAAAACCCTCAAGTTTTCCCATCAGACTACACAAGTCTCCCAAAACAGTTTTATTTCATAAAGCCATGTCTTCATCCTTCAAACCAGGTATTGCAACAAATGCAATTAATCAACCAAAGTTAAGGAAAAATAGTAATCAAAATATTATTCCCTCGCAGAATGAACTGTCGCGGAATAAGAAGAGTATGATCCTATGTACCGACTCTGTCACAAGGGGACAGAGGTAACAACTATAGACCCCTATCCAGTATCTAATCCCTATACATCCTGGGACCTGTTAGATACACACAAGTTCTATACGGAGCACCACGACGAACCACTCAATTTACGGGTACGACCACGAGGGAGATGAGCACGCATCCGCCTCAATTTACGGGAACTAACCCGAAGGACCTGAGTACCTATGTTGCGCACATTTCTTGACTTACACCGAGGGCAACTCGTGCCAAATACACATCATCCCGGTACATCTAGATAATCTTCTAAAAACATTTCTCAAACTGGTACAATATACATGTACATAGATCCATCCATCACCAGGAGATCAAACAAAATATTTTCAAAATATTTTCCCCAAAAGCTACAATGCATGTATAAACAAAAGATCCAATCTATGAAACCATGGAGATCAAACCAAAACATGTGAAAACATATTTTCATGCAAACGTTTATAGAAAGTGAAACTCAACCCCAAGGGTTAGCTCCAAACCTCCAATAAACATGTTTCTCCCAAAGGTTTTCATAAAAACATCCTTTGCAAACCATCATTTGCCCAAACAAACCACCCGAACCAACAAAACCAACACCAAACACTCACACAAGGGTTCATTCGACTGGCCCAAGCCCCTAGTCGACTAAAAAACTCACTGGAAAAGAGGAACCAAACCAGAAGGAATTTCAGTCGACTCACCTCGCACGTCCAGTCGACTAAACTCCCCAAAGTGTGATCCAGTCGACTGGACTCAAGGCCCCAGTCGACTGAACCAACCCAAAAACCATTTTTGAGTTACGATTTGACCTCCAACCCTCAAACCAAGCTTCGAAAATACCCATTTTGATACCTAAAGGCATACCCGAGCCCAATGCTATCACAAACCATCATCAGAAACATCCAACACTCAGTTTCATCCAACCAAAACGCCAAAAAAATAGTTTTAACCTAAAAATGGATCTAGAACATAAAATCACTTTTCATGCATTTTTAAATGGTGAAACATTATAAGATCACATATAGTACCCTTATACAGCAGTAGAATATGAGATCCTACCTCGTTGGGTTAAAAATCTAACGCCTCGATCTACGTGAAAATTCGAACCTCATCGAAATCAAAATTCGACCGGATGGATGCGTAGACCACGATGCCAATATCAAGGATCCGTTGTTGGATCGTTGAAAACCGAGCCTCGGTCCCCCGATAAGTTAGAGAGAAGACAGAGAGAAAATAGAGAAAACTTAGGAGTTATGTTTTGAAAATATCTTTTGAAAATATCTAACTCCAGATATTTATAAGCCTCCAAAATATCTTTTTTTTTAAATTTTTGAAATTCGCACAGAAACTCCCTGCAACCCCGCATGCTTAGATTAACCAAAGTAGGCATCGAAACACATATATGCATATTAAGGCAAAAATGCTAAAGCGTGACTAAAAACACAAAAAAATGCATATAAATTAAAAAAAAAACGGTACAAGGTCTCACAACTCTCCCCCCTTTAAAGAATTTCTCCCCCAAAATTCACTACGAGGTCACGAGGTGAACAAATTTGGGTATCTTTCACGAACCCCAGACTCAAGCTCCCAAGTTGCATCCTCAACCCCGTGATGAAGCCACTGAACTTTAACATAAGCAATCGTTCTCCCCCGCAACAACTGTTCCTTCGTATCCAGAATCCTCATAGGACGCTCCTGATACGTCACATCCTCATCAACTCGTAACTCAGCCCAATCTAACACATGAGACAGATTTGGCTCGTACCTTTGAAGCATGGAAACGTGAAAGACGTTGTGCATAGATGCTAACTGAGGCGGAAAATCCAGACGGTATGCTATCACCCCAATCCTTTCCAGGATCTCAAACGGTCCGATAAAACGTGGTGATAGCTTCCTGCTACGACCAAATTTCATCAACCCTCTACGTGGAGAGACCTTCAGAAACACATGGTCTCCCATGGAAAACTCTAGCGGTCTCCTCCCCCAATCAACATAACTCTTCTGGCGGCTCTGAGCTGTCACCAATCGCTGACGAATCACTACGATCACCTCTATCGTTTCCCGCACTAAGTCGGGTCCCAAAACAGCAGTCTCTCCCACCTCTGTCCAACACACAGGTGATCTACACGGCCTACCATACAGAGACTCATAACGTGCCATCCTAATACTGGATTAATAGCTGTTGTTGTATGCAAACTCTGCCAAAGATAGATGATCCTCCCAAGAACCCCGAAAATCAAGTAGACATGCTCTCAGCATGTCCTCTAAAATCTGAATGGTTCTCTCAGACTGATCATCAGTCTGAGAATAAAAAGCTGTACTAAAAGTCAAGCTCGTCCCCAAAGCCACTTGAAGACTCTGCCAAAAGCGTGATGTAAAGCGCAGATCTTGATCAGAAACAATAGTCACCGGTACTCCGTGTAGTTGGACTATCTCCTGAATGTACAATCGGCTCAATCTGTCCACTAAGTTTCTCACTCGAATGGGAAGAAAATGTGCTGACTTTGTCAGCCTATCCACTACAACCCAAGCAGCATCATGTCCCTTCGGCGAGTGTGGAAGTCTTAATACAAAATCCATAGTGACATTCTCCCACTTCCACTCAGATATAGGCAATGGCTGCAACAATCCTGCTGGTCTCTTGTGTTCCACCTTCACTTGCTGACAAGTAAAGCAACGAGAAATGAATCGGATCACATCCTTCTTCATTCCTGTCCACCAGAATTGACGGCGTAGATTGTGATACATCTTCGTGCCTCCTAGATACACTACAAGATGTGAGTGATGAAACTCATGTAGCACCTCATCACGGCACGACTCCGGCACAAACAATCGCCCTAAAAACCTCAGACTCTGATCTGAACTCATCACCCATCCTGCTGTATCTGTCCCACTGGCAATGGGGCCTCGTATCATCTAAGCCTCCTAATCGGTCCTTTGGGCCTCCAACACACGTGCAACTAAAGTGGGCTGTGAAGCAATTGCATATAAGGTCGCACCTCTCGCTGTCTCTCCAAGACACAGATCAAACTCCCCAACATCTGCAAGCATACTCCATTCTCCCATAGCCACAGAAGCTAACGAGCCACAAGACCTCCTACCGAGTGCATCAGCTACGACATTTGCCTTACCTGGATGGTACTGCAAATGAAAGTCATAGTCCTCTAATAGCTCCATCCATCTTCACTGGCGAAGATTCATGTCCTTCTGTAAAAACAAGTACTTTAGGCTCTTGTGATCAGAGAAGACCTCGAAACGCTCACCATAGAGATAGTGACGCCATGCCTTCAACTATTGGGATCCATAAGCTACAACCTTGCCTCCCTGCATCAGAACGCAACCCAAACCCTCATGTGAAGCGTCGCAGTACACGGTGTAACCCAAACCTCGCTCAGGAATAATCAGCACTGGCGCACTGGTCAATTTCCTCTTCAGCCCCTGGAAAGCTGACTCACAGGACTCACTCCATAGGAACGTGACTCCCTTTTGCATCAAACGCGTCATCGGTGCTGCAAGCCTAGAGAAGTCCTTCACAAATCGTCGATAATAACCCGCTAGACCCAGAAAACTAAAAACCTCAAAAACATTCCTTGGTCGCTGCCAATCCGTCACTGCATCGGTCTTCATCGAGTCCACTGATACCCTAACATTCGACACCATGTGTCCAAGGAATCTCACCTCTGTCATCCAAAACTCGCACTTCCGAACTTCGCATACAAGCGATGTTCTCTCAAAAGCTGCAGGACAACATGCAGATGCTCCTCATGCATCTCCCTCGTGGACGAATAAACTAGAATGTCATCCACGAACACAACTACGAAACTATCCAGATAAGGGTGGAAGATAAGGTTCATCAGACTCATAAATGTAGCAGGCGCATTCGTCAGACCGAATGGCATAACGAGAAACTCGTAGTGACCATAGCGAGTCCGTAAGGCAGTCTTTGCTATGTTCTCGTCCCTGATCCTCAGCTGATGATATCCTGACCTAAATTCAATCTTTGAAAAGCAACAGGACCCCCTCAACTGATCAAATAAGTCGTCAATCCTCGGCATCGGATACCTGTTCTTCACCGTCACTTGGTTCAACTTCCTGTAGTCTATACGCAACCTCAACGAACCATCTTTCTTCTTTCCAAAGAGAGCTGGAGCTCCCCACGGCAATGTACTGGGCCGCACAAACCCCTTATCTAGCAACTTCTGCAACTGCACCTTGAGTTCTTGCAACTCAGCCAGTGCAAAACGGTACGATGGCATAGAGATAGGAGCAGCTCCCGAAACAAGATCAATGGAGAACCCCACACCTCGGCTCGGTGGCAACTCAAACAGATCGTCTGGGAAGACATCCAGATAGTCACACACCACAAGGGGTAACGCTCCCCGAACCCCAACTGGCTCCTCTAACCTTAGTGCAGAAAAGAGAAAACTCAAATCTCCTCGAACCTGTGTAGCACCGGGCATAGACATCAAGCCCTCATCTCGATCACCAATAAAGTAGAAGTAGTCACCCTCTGGCGTACAGATCGACACTCTCTGTCGCTCAAAATCTATAAAGGCATGGCAGGTAGTCAGCTAGTCCATCCCTAGGATGACATCAAACGTGGTCATGTCTAGAATGATAAAATCAAACTCTAAACAACGACTGGCGACCTCCAGCACACAGGATCTGCAAACAAGGCTCAGTGTCACACTCCCACTAACTAGGGTCTCCACATACAAGGTGCTACCCAACCAGTCTATTTCCAACCCCAAAGAAGATACAAATGTAGATGATATAAATGAATGTGATGCTCCTGTGTCGATGAGAACATTGTCCAATAATCTAAAGACTAGAAGAGTACCTCTGATCATGGCTGGTGTAACAGCAGTATCAGACACCACTGGTGCTTTGAAAGCACTGCGATCTGTAAGAACATAAGCCCTGGCCTGCGGTAGTCTGGTCTGTCCACCATAACTCTGAGTCAATGGCTGCTTCACCGACTGCGCTGAAGTACCTCCTTTCGTAAACCTAGATGTCTGAGCCTTAGGTTGCTGCGGAGCCTGTCACCTCTGTGTAGATGAAGGAATAGACGCTCCTATCGCAATCTCAACATTCCCCTCTCTGGGACAAAGTCTGCGGATATGCCCAGGCTGACCACACCCAAAATAGATAGGTGGGTCTCTCGCCTGTGACTGGACGGGCGCTGAACTCTGAGCCTGGCCATTCTGCGGGCACTCAACTAAACGATGTACCAGCTGCCCACAACGATAATAGATCAATCCTCTATGCTCTAGCCTTCCTGTCGAGGCCACTAAAAGTGTAGGTGTAGACGACTGCGGATGGGATGATCCTGCAAAATGGGAACTAGGTCCAGACGACCTCTGGTGCTTGTTCCTGCTCCCCTGAAACTGTGTATCTCCATTGCCCTGCTGGCTCTCTCTCTAATCCTGCGGCTATCTGCCAACGAGTTCTCGACCCGAATAGCATATTCCACTGGCTTGATGTACACCTCCGCATCCAGAGCTGCAACCCTATCCTTAATAGTAGGTCGTAGTCCCCTCTCAAACCTCCGAGTGCGCAACTCCTCTGTAGATACCATCTAACTCCAGATATTTATAGGCCTCCATAATTTTTTTTTTTAAATTTTTGAAATTCGCATAAAAACTCCCTACAACCCCGGGAAGCAACCCCGTATGCTCAGATTAACCAAAACAGGCATCGAAACACATATATGCATATTAAGGAAAAAATGCTAAAGCGTGACTAAAAATACGGAAAAATGCATAAAAATCAAAAAGAAATGGTACAGGGTCTCACACGTCGGGTCCGAGTTCACATTTTGTCAGATCGTATCAGCCGCAGTCGTCCACACCTGCACCTTTAGTGGTCTCGGCAGGAAGGCCAGAGTAGAGAGGGCTGATTTTTTATCGATGTGAACAGCCAGGGCATCATTCAGTTGAGTGACCGCAGAAAGGCCAGGTACAGAGTTCAGCGTCTGTCCAGTCACAGGTGAGAGACCCACTGGTATGCTGTGGGTGTGGTCAGTCTGGGCACATCCGTAAGTTTTGTCCCTAGAAAGGGAGTGTCCAGGGTGTGACGAGAGCGTTAGCTACTCCATCCACATAGAGACGATAGACTCCTCAGCAACCTAGGGCCCAGACATCTAGGTTTGTAGAGGGAGGTACATCAGCTCAGTCTATGAGGCAGCTGACGACTTAGGGTTATTGTGGACAGACCAATCCACCGCAGGCTAGAGCTTATGTTCTTGCTGATCGTAGTGCTTTCAAAGCACCAGTTGCATCTAATAGTGCAGCTACTACAGCCATGATCAGAGGTACCCTTCTAATCTTTAGATCATGGGCCAGTGTTCTCATCGACATAGGAGCATCACATTCTTTTATTTCCTCAACCTTTGCATCTGCATTGGGGTTACAGATAAACCCGTTGGGTAGTGCATTGAGCGTGGAGACCCTAGTCAGCGGGAATGTGGTGTAGAGTAGAGTTTGCAGATCTTGTGAGTTAGGTGTCGCCGGTCGTTGTTTAGAGTTTGATTTTATCATTCCAGACATGACCACGTTTGATGTCATCCTAGGGATGGATTGGATGACTACCTACCGTGCCTTTATAGATTGTGAGCGACGGAGTGCGTCGATCTGTACGCTAGAGGGTGGCTGCTTTTACTTTGTGGGTGATCGGGATGAGGGCTTAGTGTCTGTGCCAGGTGCTGCTCGGGTTCGAGGGAACTTGAGTTTCCTCTTTTCTACTCTCAGGAGCTAGGTGAGGTTCGAGGGGAGCTACCCCCTGTGGTATGTGATTACCCATATATCTTTCCTGATGATCTATTTGAGTTACCGCCGAGCTGAGATGTGGAGTTCTCTATTGATCTTGTTTTAGAAGCTGCTCCCATCTCTTTGCCATCGTATTGCTTTGCACCTGCTGAGTTGCTAGAACTCAAGGTGTAGTTGCAGGAGTTGCTAAATAAGGGGTTTGTGCAGCCGAGTACGTCTCCATGGGGAGCTCTATCTCTTTTTGCAAAGAAGAAAGATGAGTCCTTGAGACTGTGCATAGATTACAAGAAGCTGAATCAGGTGACAGTGAAGAACAAGTATCCTATGCCTAGGATTGATGACCTGTTTGATCAGCTAAAGGGATCGCGACGCTTTTCGAAGATTGACTTGAGGTCAGGGTATCACCAGCTGAGGATTACAAATGAGGACATAGCTAAAACTACCTTTCGGACTCGTTATGGTCACTACGAGTTTCTGGTCATGCCGTTCAGTTTGACGAATGCCCCTACGACTTTCATGGGTTTGATGAACCGTATTTTCCACCCTTATCTGGATAGTTTTGTGGTGGTATTCGTGGATGACATTTTGATCTATTGACCCACGAGGGAGATACATGAGGAGCATCTGCATATTAGCTTGCAGCTTCTGAGAGATTATCGCTTGTATGCAAAGTTTGAGAAGTGCGAGTTCTGGATGTCAGAGATGAGATTCCTTGGACACGTGGTGTCGAAGGATGGAGTATCAATGGACTCATTGAAGACTGATGCTGTGATGGATTGGCAGCGACCGAACAATGTCTTTGAGATTCGTAGTTTCCTAGGTTTAGTAGGTTATTATCGATGATTTGTTAAAGATTTTTCTAGGTTGGCAGCACCTATGACGCATCTGACGCGAAAGGGAGTTATGTTCGTGTGGAGCGAGTCCTATAAGTCATCTTTCCAGGAGCTGAAGAGGAGATTGACCAGTGCACCAATGTTGATTATTCTAGAGTGAGGCCTGGGTATACAGTGTATTGCGACACATCACATGATGGTTTGGGCTGTGTATTGACGCAGGAAGGTAAGGTTGTAGCCTACGGCTCGCGACAGTTGAAGACACATGAGAAGAACTACCCGACCCATGATCTGGAGTTGGCAGCCGTGGTCTTTGCCTTGAAGACTTGGCGGCATTATCTATATGGTGAGCACTTTGAAGTTTTCTCTGATCACAAGAGCTTAAAATACTTATTTTCGCAGAAAGACTTGAATCTTTGCCAATGTCAATGGATGGAGTTGTTAGGAAACTACGACTTTGATTTGCAGTATCACCTGGGAAAGGTAAATGTCATAGCTGACGCTCTCAGTAAGAGATCTCATGGTTCATTAGCTTCTGTGGCTATACGAGAATGGGATATGCTTAGAGATGTTGGGGAGTTTGATTTATGTGTCAGAGAGACAGGGAGAGGTGCGACTTTATATTCAATAGCTTCACAGTCCGCATTGGTTGCACGCGTGTTAGAGGCTCAGATGATACGGGACCGCATTGCCAGTGGGAAGGACACAGCAGGATGGGTGGTGGGTTCAAATTAGAGTTTAAGGTTGATAAGGTGACTGTTTGTACCAGAGTCGTGTCGTGCTGGGGTGCTACATGAGTTTCATCACTCACGTCTTGCAGTGCATCCAGGAGGCACGAAGATGCATGAGAAGTTGAAGGGTGATATAGTTCTATTATTTCTAGTGGAGTTGCTAAGAAACATAGTGTGAGTCCCCTTTAGTCTTATAAACCACTTAGACTTCACAGAACGACATCAACACAAGGCTCCTCCCGGGTTATCTCCCCAATCTAATAACTTGCTTAGACTTCGCAAACTGAGAGCAATATAAGACCCCTCCCGGGTTATCTTCCCAATTTGATAACTTGCTTAGACTTCTAATTAGGGCCCTACATTTGCAGAATGCATTTCCCAAATGGACCTCAATGCCAGTCAGTCAGATGCCCAAAGGCAAAGGTACGACAACTCCAGGCCTAAACCACTCTTCCCAACTGACCGCGAGATGACACGCTTAACCTACGATCGACCACAGACCACACTCTGACAAGTCTACAAAACCAATAACCTAGGGCTCTAATACCAAAATGTAACACTCAGCTCCTGCAAGACACCAAACCTGTACAAAGGGATGTGATCTCACCACAGACCGATGGCTAAAGAGAAAGACAAGGGATAAAGATATTAAGAGACCAAACAAAAACTTCTAAGCAACTACAACACCTTAATGTCAAAAGAGATATGCATGAGTCACTAGGGATTTGCCATCCCAAAGGCATACATTACTTCTAAAACATCAAAAACCTCTAGGGACTTATACGTGAAGCTTTGCCAAAACTAAAAACTAAACAAAAGAAAACATAACCAAAACTACTTGACGACGCCTATGGTGGACCAACTCCTAGCAGTTCCTAGTATCTGCAACCATAGAGGTTACAGGAGAGTGCAATTAGCATTAACATGAATAGAAAAGACAGTTACTTAGTTAAGGATAACTGAAAACTCTTTCTAAAAATAATTCATCACATTTTTCATGAAAATATAGAAACTAATGCATTTTCTTGAGCATGAAAATATCACAATTATACAGATCCTTCTTAGTATTGCCAACAGAAATACGTTCCTAGCTCAAACACCACAAATTTAAAATGCATGACCACTTTCTCAAATTTAGACTCAAACCCTAACACTGTCCAAGTAGTCGTCAACCTCATGACCGGGAGTTCCGACGGCACCATAACCTCAATTCGCAATACACGAATAGCAACGTGATGGAATAACGACCACTCTCTACTAAGCACGAGTGGTATGCGCTAAAACTTGGGACTCAACCCAAAAGCCTTTAAGGCAAAAACCCCCGCTTAACAAGAAACCTCCCATGTAGGGGTAAATGAAAAACCCATAGTTGGGTAACCACTTCTCTCATAACGGGATATAAATGGCTGAAAACCCTTGTAAATTGGCACTTTGGAACAACTAGACAACATTAACCATACTTTCATAGTAACATCATGTGTCACGCCCCAAACTCCGGGTCACGTAAAACAACCACAAACAACCAAATATAACATCCAACCAGAGAATACACTCTCAAATAAAACCATACATGCATTGTATGTAATCGCCAAATGGCTTACATTACACGACCCCAACGCCGAAAAAATGTTATAGCATACATGTTCAAAACTAGCAAAAAGGAACATGACAACTCTTCCACCCCTCCAGCAACCTCGGATCAACCTGCGTAACCGGTATCTGAAAAAAATTAAATTCCCACACCGTGAGCCAAAGCTCAGCAGAAACTAGATAGCACAAGCAATATAAGCTAAACATGCTAGGAAAATGAGGCGTAATTTTAGACTCTCTTTCAAGCCTTAAAATTGTTTGGAAACAATTTTAGATCACGACTCATCAAAGGTAGGAAAATAGTTTGATAAGACGACTCGCACGAGTCCCAAAGATAACATATATATATGTACGTACAGCACATGGATATATATTTCTTAGCCAGCTCTACCAAGCCCCAACAAGCTACTCATGTAACACATGCACTACGCCTAACACACTATGAGCAACACATCCAACACATAACAGATATGCATCACACGAACTATCATTAAGATCACATTTCATCCTTGAAACTATGCATATCATCCTAACGGATATCATGCCACAGTGAAGGAAAAACACTAAAAACACATACAAATGTAAGAACTATAGACTCCTGCCCATTACCCTAGACTTGAGTCACATAGACTGGCATGGGAATGACAAGTTATGTACGGAGTTACAACGACAACGCCATTAACGGAGGAAACCGGCGTAATTTACGGGATAGACCCGAGGGTCCAAAGCACCCACACAACACAAGGATATTCTCGGCCTTTCACCGAAGGACCCCCGCCCCATCTATCACGTGTCTTTTCGGGCTTTCACCGAAGGACCACTGCCCCATCTATCGCTTGTCTTCTCGGGCTTTCACCGAAAGACCACTGCCCAATCTATCGCGTCTCTTCTCGGGCTTTCACACGAAGGACCACCGCCCCATCTATCGCATGTGTCTTCTCAGGCTTTCACCGAAGGACCACCGCCCCATCTATCAGGTGTCTTCTCGGGCTTTCACCGAAGGACCCCATCTATCACATGTCTTATTGGGCTTTCACCGAAGGACCACCGCCCCATCTATCATTTGTCTTCTCGGGCTTTCACCAAAGGACCACCGCCCTATCTAATGCATGCCATCCATGCAACGCACGCAACCCGTGCAACATGCATCACATGCATCCGCTCCTCAGAGCCCACATAAACAAGCCTATAAAACTAAGAGTTTTAAAGCATAACCACGCTATACATATCGACAACAAGCCATGTATAACTTTGCAATTTGTACATAAATAAACTAGTGTTATAGATGCACAAGGCCGGTTATAAACGCACATAGCCATATATAACCCCACATCATGACGCCACCCATCACATAACCCGACACAATATCATGTGCCACACACACATGTCATCTGCCCACCTGAACGACCTGTCGACTCACCAGGACATCCAATGATACAGAAAACCAAAACCAAACACGAAGGTCAACATCACCCAAGCGCTTGAGCACTCAACCACCGCTCGAGCAGTCCTCAATCAACAAAACACACTGCCATAACCCTGCTTGAGCGCACAACCACCGCTCGAGCGGTCCCCTACCGACATACATCTCTACCACCACCTCGCTCGAGCGGTCACCCACGATCTCAACTCTCAGCCACTAACCCGCTCGAGTGCACAACCACCACTTGAGCGGTCAACGCTGGGAGGAAACCCAAACCAAGAACCCAACCACCAAAATAATAACACCCAGCACGGCCAACTCAGGCACACACACACCCAACACGGCAACGTGAACCTGCACACAAGCTCACACAAACCCACGACACCCCAAGAAATAAGAAACTTGGTAGAAAGGGCCCGCAAGGATGAAAAACAACCTTTTTCCAATATTCGGCCAAAAATGGATTAAAAACGGTTTGGAAATCTTGACACACCTTCACTCTTTCAGTCATAACTTTTTCTACAAAACGAATTCTAATGTGAGTGAGGTGTCATTGGAAAGAAGACTTCTGGGGCTTCGATTTGAGTACAAGAATGACCCAATTTCAAGTCTAGATGAGGGAGATAACATCAAAACCAAATGACCCTACGCAGTCAGTCTGCTCGAGCAGACATCGAGCGCTCGAGCGAGCTACCACCCGAGAAAAATCCAGATTTTCTTGTTCTTGGTGTTCTAAGCCCCCAAACTCTCCAACACCCACTATGATGCTTCAAAACACTCATACACCTATCGATTCGCATATAATAAACCCCCACGGACATACACGAACTCAAGCCACCAAAGACCACCGAACTTTAAGCTTCAAAACCTGGTTCACCTGACTAAAAACACACAAAAGCCTTTTTAAACCAAAACCCAATTTTCTTGAAACAAAATAAGATCTACAGCAATCTAACCGTTAAAAACATACACGATTACACGTAGCACCCTTATAAGATATGAGAGTCTAGGATCCTACCTCGGTTAGTTAAAAATTAATGCCTCGAACCACGTGCAAAATCTAGCCTTGTCGGAATAAAATTTTAACCGGATGAACGCGTAGCCCACCGTGCCAAAAGCAAGGATCCGCTATTGGATCGTTGAAAACTGAACCCCAGGCCCCCAAGCACTTAGAGAGAAGGCAGAGAGAAAAAGAAAACTTACTAGAGAAATTTTGAAAATATCTAACTCCAGATATTTATAGGCCTCTAAAATATATTTTTTTTGAAATTTTTTAAAATTTGCACCGTAACATCCCACGACCCTGGCAACCTGCCCCACATGCATATCTAACCCCAATCATGCATCAAAAGCATATAAAAACATGTTATCACATAAACACGAAACGCGCGTCAAAAAAATGCCGAAAAAGAAAATGGGTAAGGGTTTCACAACTCTACCACCCTTGAAGGAATTTTGTCCCCGAAATTCAACTTAAGGTCGAAACGACAAACCGTTGATCGCAATCGACAAAGGCTTACGAGATGGTTAGCCAAACCATTCCGAGGATATAGTCAAATAAGGTTAGGCATCCTAAACGATGGCTAACTATCTCAATGACACGGGTTCTACAACTCACCCCAACCTCACACCATCACCAGCCACCACCTTAGCATAGCATATCACCTACAGAATCCATCATCAACTCCCAAACAGATGCAACAAGAAACTGCCCCAAAGCCTGTACACTCAGAAACTACCTCTGCTCGCTGAAGGCATAACTACATCATCCGGCACGATCGGTGCCCTAGAAGAACTGGGAGCTATAAGAGCATACGCCCGTGGCAATGCCGCTCTTCACTGTCCACTATAACTCGGTGCTGTCGGCTGCTGTACTAACTGAACTAAAGTTCCCCTATCTGTCACCCGAGAAGTTTGACCTACTGGATGCTGCTGTCGATCCTACATAAATGAATCCCTGGTGTGCTCACTATACTTAGCACACTCTCACTATGAGGACAATCCCTACGAATGTGCCAAGGTTGGCCATATCCATAACAAATATGTGACTCCCTCCCCTATGACTGAACCGATACCGAACCCTGGGATTGCTTCTGCTGTGGGTAATCCACTACACGATGTCCAGGTTGCTTGCATCGAAAGCAACAGAACTCATACTGCTCTGGCCTTCCCATTGAGACTACGGGAGGTGAGGATACAGAAACCTGTGGCTGATACAACCCCACTGGATACAAACTCAGACCAGATGTCCGTTAACGCTTATTAATGCGTCCCCAGGACTGTACACGTCCCTCATCCTGCTAACTCCTACTATCTCTGTATCTGCGTGTCTCGTTCAAAGTGTTCTCCACCTTCATGGCGGTCTCTACCAACTCTAAAAACACATGCATCCTAAATGTTGCCACTCGATCTCAGACAGCGGGCCTCAAACCCCTCTCGAACATCTTTGTATGGAACTCATCAGTAGGTACGATCTCCTGTGCAAACTGAGATAGGCGAGTAAACTCAGCCTCATACTCAATCACGGTCATCATCTCCTGAGTCAGGAAAAGAAAATCCTCTCTGTACCGATCCCTTAGAATCGTAAGAAAGTATTTCTCTAGAAATACCTTTGTGAGCGCCTCCCAAGTGCCTCCAATGGCAGTGCTGGCAAACTTCCACCACATGTGAGCACTCCCCCTAAGATGGAAGGTAGCAAAAGAAACTCGCAACTCATCATCCTCAATCTAAAGCGTATCCAAGATCCTGGTGACTAGCTATAGCCATTCTGTGGCTACCGTGGGGTTAGGATCCCCAAAAAAGGTAGGAGGGTCTAGACGTCAAAACTCGCATATTGCGACCGTCACCCTCGGTTCAGGTACACTCTCTTTCCCCATAGAGGCCTCAGCCAGCTACCGGATGGAGCTGACAATCTCACATAATAGATCTCCATCAACAGGTCCTTTGAGTGCATTCGCATCCCCAATATCTAGGACCGGAATGTCCCTTCGGCCAAAACCACGAAAAGACAGAACATAAGAAGCCGCACATAAGCATAAACCACATAAGCATGCTAATCACATAAGCACGTGGGTTCATACTAATCAAACCCCACATACCAAGGAGAACCGATAAGAATGACGCGTCAATCTGGATAACTGACTCGGATTCCCTGCTAGAAATCATGTCAACTAAATGCATTTCTAACTTGGCTCCCAAATTTGTTGATCCAAATGCCCGAAGGCAGGACTAATCAATCCCACATTTCAACTCCCATGCTCACATATACACTACAATCAAGTATAACCCGCATGCTTTCATGATCATGTTATCAAAACTTTTAAACACGTAGTCAAGCACATGTAATCAACCTCACACGGTGATGCAACCTCTTTCCACGGCTCTAGGTATTCGAACCCAGAGCTCTGATACCAAGCTGTCACGGCCCAAACTCCGGGTCACGTGAAACACCCACAAACAACGAAATACAACACCAACCCGAGAATACACTCTCAAATTAAACCATACATGCATTGTATATAAATGACAAATGGCGTACATTACACGGCCCCAACACCGAAAAACATGTTATAGCATATATGTTCAAAACTAGCAAAAAGAAAGACTATAGCTCTTCCACTCCTCCAGCAACCCCGGATCAACTTGGTGACCTGTACCTGAAGAAAATCAAAATTCAACACCGTGAGCTAAAGCTCAGCAGAAACTAGATAGCACATGCAATATAAGCTAAACATGTAAGGAAAATGAGGTGCAGTTTTAGACTCTCTTTCAAACCTTAAAACAGTTTCAAAACAGTTTTAGATCACGAATCATTAGAGCCAGCAAAATAGTTTGATAACACGACTCGCACGAGTCCCAAATATAATAGATATATATGTACATACAACACATGGATATATATATCTAAGACGGCTCTACCAAGCCCCAACAAGCTACTCATACAACACATGCACTACGCCCAACACACTATGAGCAACACACCGAACACATAACAGATATGCATCACACGTACTATCTTTAAGATCACGTTCTATTCTTGAAACTATGCATATCATCGTAACAGATATTATGGCATAGTTAAGGAAAAATAGTAAAAATACATACAAAGGTAACAACTATAAACTCCTGCCCATTACCCTAGACCCGAGTCACATAGACTGTCTTGGTAATGACAAGTTTTATACGGAGTTACAACGACAACGCCATTAACGGAGGCAGCTGGCTTAATTTACGGGATAGATCCGAGGGTTCAAAGCACCCACACAACACAAGGATCTTCTCGGGCTTTCACCGAAGGACCCCCGCCCCATATATCACGTGTCTTTTTGGGCTTTCACCGAAGGACCACCGCCCCATCTATCACGTGTCTTCTCGGGCTTTCACCGAAGGACCACCGCCCCATCTATCGCGTATCTTCTTGGGCTTTCACCGAAGGACCACCGCTCCATCTATCGCATGTGTCTTCTCGGGCTTTCACCGAAGGACCACCACCCCATCTATCAGGTGTCTTCTCAAGCTTTCATCGAAGGACCCCATCTATCACGTGTCTTCTCGGGCTTTCACCGAAGGACCACCGCCCCATCTATCATGGGTCTTCTCGGGCTTTCACCGAAGGACCACCGCCCCATCTAATGCATGCCACCCATGCAATGCACGCAATTCGTGCAACACACACCTTGCACGCAGCCCGCGTAACACACACCACACACACAACCCGTGCAACATGCATCACATGCATCCACTCCTCAGAGCGCACATAAACATGCCTATAAAACTAAGAGTTTTAAAGCATAAACCACGTTATACATATCGACAACAAGCCATGTATAACTTCACAATTCGTACATAAATAAACTAGATTTATAGATGCATAAAGCCGGTTATAAACGCACATAGCCATATATAACCCCACGTCATGATGCCACCCATCACATAAACCCACACAACATCATGTGCCACACACACACGTCATCCGCTCACCCGAATGACCCATCCACTCACCAGGAAAACCAATAATACAGAAAACCAAAACCAAACCCGAAGGTCAACACCACCCAAGCGCTCGAGCGCTCAACCACCGCTCGAGCGGTCCCCAGCTGACATAACACACTGCCATAACCCTGCTTGAGCGCATAACCACCGCTCGAGCGGTCCCCTACCGACATACAACTCTATCACCACCTCGCTCGAGCAGACGACTACCGCTCGAGCGGTCACCCACCGACTCAACTCTCGGCCACTAGCCCGCTCGAGTGCACAACCACCGCTCGAGCGGTCAACGCTGGGAGGAGACCCATACCAAGAACCCAACCACCAAAACACTAACACCCAGCACGGCCAACTCGAACACACACACACCCAACACGGCAACGTGAACCCACACACAAGCTCACACAAACCCACAACACCCCAAGAAACAAGAAACTTGGTAGAAAGGGCCTACAAGGATGAAAAACAACCTTTTTCCAACATTGGGCCAAAAATGGATGAAAAATGGTTTGGAAATCATGACACACCTTCACTCTTTTGGTCATAACTTTTTCTACAACAAGAATTCTAATGTGAGAGAGGTGTCATTGGAAAGAAGACTTTCGGGGCTTCGATTTTAGTATAATAACGACCCAATTTCGAGTCCAAATGAGGGAGATAACATCAAAACCAAATGGCCCTGCGCAGTCAGTCCGCTTGAGCCGACATCGGGTGCTCAAGTGAGCTACCACCCGAGAAAAACCCAGATTTTCCTGTTCTTGGTGTTCTAAGCCCCCAAACTCTCCAACACCCACTATAATGCTTCAAAACACTCATAAATCTACAAATTTTCATATAATAAACTTCCACAGACATACAAAAACTCAAACCACCAAAGGCCACCGAAGGACAAGCTTCAAAACCCGGTTCACCTGACCGAAAACACACAAAAAGCCTTTTTAAACCAAAACCCGATTTTCTTGAAACAAAATTAGATCTACAGCAATCTAATCGTTAAAAACACACATGATTACACGTAGCACCCATATGAGACACGAGAGTCTAGGATTCTACCTCTGTGAGTTAAAAACTCAGCACCTCGAACCACGTGCAAAATCGAGCCTAGCCGGAATAAAATTCTATCTGGATGAACGCGTAGCCCACCGTACCAAAAGCAAGGATCTACTGTTGGATCATTGAAAATTGAGCCCCGAGCCCCCAAGAACTTAGAGAGAAGGCATAGAGAAAAAGAAAACTTACTGGAGAATTTTTAAAAATATATTTTGAAAATATCTAACTCCAGATATTTATAGGCCTCCAAAATTTTTTTTTTTAAAATTTTTCAAAATTCGAACCATAACATCTCCCGCCCCCGGGAACCTACCCCGCATGCATATCTAACCCTGATGATGCATCAAAAACATATAAAAATATGCTGTCACATAAACACGAAACGCGTGTCAAAATATGCCAAAAAGGAAAACAGGTCAGGGTTTTACATCATGCTAGCTCAGAATATCATGGATAGCACACTTTAATTAAAAACATCATGGCTTTTGAAAACAACAGGTTCATGCAATCATCAAATTGGTCATAGTTCAAAAAATGCGCTTTAAAGTATTTTCATGCATCATTTACATAAACTCAAGTTTAAAATAATGGCTAAGCACTCTCACCTTATCTTATATGCATATGAACTAAGCCTTTGTCAATGAGCTAGCTTGCTCCTCGGGTAACTAAACTTTCATGCCTAGCAAGCAAACATGACTTAACCGTCAACACGGAGTTCTATCCCTCTTAGAACGTGAAGTACTAAAACGATTCTAACAATTGAATATTTTTTTGGTTTTAGGGACCATGGTTACTTTCTTTTTAGGTTTAAGGGATACTATGCACTTGCCCAGTCCTTCACTTGTTTAAGAATTTTTATTAACCATTTATTACTCTCTTCCAATCACTAAATTCCAAGGTACAGCAACATTTTGAGGTATTTTGACTTAGAGTTGGATTATGATTTTTGGTGAAAATTTAGAGTAAAATATTCTCTACAACATTTATGTTTTACACCAAGGCCAAAATCTAAGGCAACTAGGTGGAAGACTTGACGGAAACGAAAACGGTTCAGCACTTGTTCAGAGAATTGGTAAGAAAAGTGTCTCTGTTGGTCTCAGTTTTAGGGTATTAGATCAAATCCAAATGATCCCATTTTTAAGTATGTTTTATCTCAACATGTCCCCTATAAGTTTCGTGTTCAAAGCTAAGGGTAGTTGTTTGGAACAAGTTAGATGTTTTGGCCATTTTAGAAAATAGGTTCTGTCAACCGCCAAAACTCAGGAGAGCCGGTTTTTGACAGAGAGTTTGAATCAGATTTGGGAAATCATCCCGAGGATTCAAGGTATGATTTTTGGGAATAAATTACTTCAATATGTTATGTACAAAGTTCATATAGACCACTTGTGGAATAGATTACTAAAAATAAAGAATTTATGCTACACAAAAATATATGACAGAAGTGTCCCTTGAGGGCTAAAACCCAACAAAGAGTTTCAAAGGGGTTTTGACCTATCAAGACTAATTATTTTGTGCTCGTATTTGGTCGGTATCTATATACACATATTCTCTACGAATTTCATGTTTTGGCCAAAACTCGAATCTCATTTTAAACATGGGTTTTTAGGTCTGCATTATTGATTGGTCTGAAACCAACACACTTTGGTAGAATTGCAATATCTCGAGCTCTACTTACTCAAATGAGTTGAAAATTTTTTTGGATGAAAGATAACAAAAAAACCTAGGTATGGATATAAAGAACACACTTATATAATTTTTGTACATTGAGTTATGATATTCCAAATATCATGGTAGAAAGCTCAAAATGCCTAAAACTTAGGCCTATTTTGGTTCAAGCCTCTTAGTGTCATGTATGTGAGATTTTGACACATTGTCTTTGTATACATGTGTTGTACTTTAATATATCAATATTCGAGAGCTTATAGTAGTCATGAAACCCATGAAAAAACCCACACCAACTCACAACTTCAACATTCATACTGAACAGCCCCAAAAACCAACCATGACACCTTTATTTTTGAGTTTTCGGTTCTTGATCTTTGGTTTGTGTTTCAAAATAATAAAAGAGGTATTTGATATGTATAAAATCAAAAGTGTTAGAGCCTTGATTACCTTGCTTAGAAGTTGTTTCTTGATAATGAAAAACCTTGGACTTAGCATTCAAGCTCCATGGATCCTCCTCCTTCTTTCTTTTTTCTTTCTTCTCTTTTCTTCTTCTTCTTCTTCTTCTCTCTCTCTCTCTCTCTATATATATATATATATATATATATATATATATGCATGAAATTATGAAGAAAAAGGGTGGGTTGGGTCTCTCTTTATAGGCAAAAGTCAAATAGGAAGCTTCCTAGGAAGTTTCATTAACCATGGGTTAACTAACCTTAGTTACTTTAAACTTAACTTGAGTTTGTGAAACTTGCTCATCAAGTTTTGGCACATTCTCCTAGGTCAGCCACTTGAGTGTGTATATATATATATATCTATA
>JAOTRH010456361.1:2502-29465 GCA_034768845.1 Heliamphora exappendiculata | reverse complement strand
ATTTTTTAACCCACTAAATTATTTAAACTTTAAGTTGATACAGCCAATTTTGTTTTTATTTTTTTAAATTTTTTTTATCAAACTTGGTAAGTGCGACAAATTAAAAATATTTTCACCCCAAAAAAATATGTGAGTTAATTTTTTTTCTTTTCCTGCTTCAATCCAACCAGCATGTGCACAGCCTTAGTTAGACTTCCAATGAACAGTTGGGCATTATAATTTCACCAGAAATTATTATATAAATAGAAAATATCATTTTAACATGTTTATGCAGTGTGTCTATTTAATATATGAATATTATATATTTTTTAATATGAGATTATATTGATGTGTTATAACTATTATTTATAATGTGAGAGAGAATAAAAAATACATACTCACTAAGTCATGAAAATAGAAAGAAAGATGATAACGAAGCCCCCATATGTTTCTATTGTTGGATACTTACAAAATAAATCTCTCGATATGTAGTCAGCGGGAGGTCCTTTAATGCATAAGTTAGTTGTTGGGCTACACAAAAAATTAAAAAAATTAATAATTCGGTCCGGTTCGGTCCGATTCGTACGGTTTGGTCCGATTTTTATTTGTCACGATTTGGTTCCGAATTAAAAATTTTAAAATCCGTTCTGAATGGTTCGGTTCTCGGTTCTGGATTAATCTCACGGTTCCGAATCGGACCGGACCAGTTCTACTTAATATTAATTTTTTTAATATATATATATATATATATATATATATATATATTGATGATTTGAGCCGTTTATTTTATTATTCTTTATTTATATATTATTACTGTAAAAAATCAAATTGATCGGATATCGTTAATTGGCTTAACAAATCACATTTGTGTTAATAAAATAAAACTGTGATGTCTATTTTATTATTACAAATGTAATTTGTTTTGATAGTTAAGGATATCCGATTAATTTATTTTTTTATAATAATAATATATAAATTAAGAATAATAAAATAAACGGTTTAAATCATGAAAATGTATTTATTTTGGTTGAAACCGTTAACCAAACCGTGTCCGATCCGTTGTCACGGATCGATTTCGGTCTGGTTCCGTTACTTGAACAGTTCGGACACAGTTCCAAAAAATCTAAAACCGTTATGAACGGTTCGATTCTTGATTTTTTGAAAAACCGATCTAATCCGGACTGTGTGCACCCCTAATTAATCTAACATGATTCAGTTGACAACGAGCAACAAAATTAAGTATGCGACTGAATTTCTTGCATAAGAAATTATAAATCCAGACTTCTCACATTAAGAAAATTGTGGTTGGAATTAGTATATTAAACCTTTATTACGAGCGATATCCCACAAAAATCTCTTAAAATCAAATGTGGGAAAGTTTTTTTTCATCTCACTTATGTTTTTGTTGCTTTTTAAAAACCATGCTATGGCATTGAGATTTAGGGTTTTGTTTCAAAAATAAGAAAATACAAGAAATATTTAAAAAAATACTTTAATACCTTGAAAATCAAATTTTACTATTTTTTGTTGAAAATGGAGTCGCCACTTAATTTTTGAGAAAAACTAAGAAAAATAAAATGAGCTACTGATTTTTAAAACGGTAATCAGAGAAAACAAGGGTCCGGGAGCTAGGTTTTTGGAGTTGGCAATCGCATGTATGGAGTTGACGGTCGCCACAAAAATAAAGTTTTCAGGAGTTTCTTATGGCGGTCGCCACAATGAAGTTGGTAACTCCATGGTTCAAAGTTGGCGGTCGTCACCTTAGCTCGAGTTTTCAGGAGTTTCTTATTTTGGTCACCACAATGGAGCTAGTGGTCCCATGGTTCAAAGTTGACAGCTCAAGGTTTTGAAGTTGGTGGCTCAAAGTTGGTTCATTGATTTGAAAATTTTGATCATTGGGTTCGAACACTGGTCTTGGATTACTTTTTGATGATCGTTTAAAAATACCATTCCACTTGCTTTCATCATCGAATTTACCCAGATCAACCTAAAATTGACAGAGTCAAATTGGGATGTCTACAGTTGCCCCTCTTTGATATAACATGCATAGCAACGCGTGATGCGAATTATATCAAAGATCTAGAGACAACATCTATTTGATCGAGCCGTCAATCATATATCGCAAATACACAAGCATGGATATAATGTTGATCGTACTCAAATTTCTATCGAGCTACCTACGTTTCCCTTTGTTAGGGATCAGACAAAAACGCAGTTCCTAGAGCAAATGCACAGATACAAGATACTAAACATGATGTAGATACTAATATGATGCAAACATCAGTATGATCAAATAATTCCTAAAAATAGAGTCAAAATCTAAAAGGAGCACAAATAATCAAACAAGTCAAAGATCGAGTAAAGATCTAATAACTCAGCTGGGGATAAAATAATTAAAAGAATCGAGTCAAGATCCTAGAAATTATCTTAACGGAAAAGTAACAACAAATTAATTAGGTCGAGTCAAAACCTAAAAACTCGAAACGATAACGGAATAAGGATAACTAAAAAGTTGAGTCGAGACTTTAAAATCATCCTTAAAGGAGATAACCATGAATTAATAGGTCGAGTCAAGATCTACAAATTCAGAACGAGCACGGGACAAAAATAATTAAAAGCCGAGTCAATACTTAAAACTATCTTCATCGGAAGGATAATCATGAATTAATAAGTCGAGTCAAAACCTAAAAATTCGAGACGAAACATGGGATAAAAAAAATTAAAAGTCGAGTTAAGGCTTAAAATTATATTCATCGAAAAAAAATCATGAATTAATAGATTGAGTTATGATCTAAAAATTCAAGACGAGGCACGGAATAAAAATAATTAAAAACTGAGTCAAGGTTTAAAACTATCTTTATCGAAAAGATAACCACGAATTAATAGGTAGAGTAAAGACCTAGAAACTCGAGACGAAGTACAGGATAAAAAAATAATTAAAAACTGAGTCAAGACTTAAAATTAAATTTATCAAGAAATAATCACAAATTAATAGGTCGAGTCATGACCAAGAAATTCGGAACGGAAGCGGGATAAAAATAATTAAAAAGTCGAGTTAAGACTTTAAAATTAAATTTATTAGGAGAAAATCACAAATTAATAAATCGAGTCAAGATTTAAAAATTCGGAACGGAAGCAGGATAAAAAATAATTAAAAAGTCGAGTTATGACTTTAAAATTAAACTTATCGGGAGAAAACTACAAATTAATAGATCGAGTCAAGATTTAAAAATTCAGAACGAGAATGGAATAAAAATAATTAAAAAATCGAGTCAAGACTTTAAAATTAAATTTATCGAGAGAAAACTACAAATTAATAAGTCGAGTCAAATTCTAAAAATTCGGGATAAAACATGATAAAATTAATTAAAAAGTCGAGTCAAGATTTTAAAATTAAATTTAGCGAGAGAAAACTCCATAAAGACAATGTTTGTAGAATAATACATCATTAAAAATTTTTTTGTAAAAATACACCCATAAAATAATATAACACTAAATTTTTTTTTTTGGCAAAAGAACACCCACAAAAACCTTAAACAAACCCCAAAATCCCAAGAATCATGATTACAAACTAATATGCTCTCGCCAAATTTAGAGCTGGCGGTCACTAGGTTCAAAGCTAGAGACAGGTGACATGATTGTTGACAAGATGGCGGTCGCTAAGCCGTTTCCCCACCGAGGTGGCGGTCACCACATGTTGATTGAACATCCTAGCGGCCGCCACCTTCAAAGGTAACAACTGCCACTTCCAAATGCGCATAAGGTTCCCAAGTCGCACGTGTTGGCCCTCATTCGCATCCCTCACTCTCTATCTCCAACCCCTTCACTCTCTCGAACTCTCTCAAACCCTTTTGGCTCTCTCTTAGCTTTCTCTTGTTTTCGAGTTTTTGCTTTAGCTTTCGGCTACTACTTCTATCATGTAGGAATGGCAATGGAGCGAGGCGGGGTCGGAGATTAGTTCTCCCATTTTCGTCCCCTATTTGATCAGGGCGGGGACGAGAGAAAATATCGAAAAAGTAGCAAAAAATAGGGTGGGTACAGAGATATTTCGGGTATAATTTTTAAGGTTTAAAATAGTAATATTAATAAAAGTTATAAATAATATAATAATAAAAAATAATAGTTGATGAATTAATATAACTAGATATACAAAATATAATAAATAAAAAAGAAAAATGAGAGATAAATATAATATTTTAATATTTTAGACTTATTATATTTGTAAAATATATATTTTATACATACATTAATATTTAAAAAATATTTATTTTATATAATCGGGGGCGGAGAAAGAAAAAAGAGCGGGGAGACCAAATACCATCCCTACCCCGTTTGTTATCGGGGGCGAAAAAAACCCTACAAAGCGGGGCAGGAAGAGGACGGGGCCGGGGCGGGGTGGGAGAAATTGCCATCCCTACTATCATGGCAGGACATGGACACCTTGATGACATCTTTGGGGTACTACGGGGTTCTTCTACAGGTGAGAGTTCTACCATGGGCACGACCACCAATGTTCCTACCAGTGGAGTCATGGCCACCTAGCCTTCTATCATATTGGGGGCGATGAACGTACTAGCTCTCGAGGCGGAGTGAGCTTCTCATCAGGCTGCCGAGGATGAGGTACGAACAACTACTGAGGCACAGGTAGGAATAGAGCAGGCAGCTGCCGAGGCAGAGGTTGAGGGCTTCATTGATCCACATGCCGGCGAGGACATCCTTACACCTTTTGATCCGATAGCCTATGCTCCGGCACCCCACCGCTTATGTTCGAGTGAGATGAGGTGATACGAGTTGCCGGTCACTGTTGTTGCTGATGACTTGTTGTTTTACGAGCCCGAGCAGCATCTTTCGTTTGTGCGCCCTTCGATAGGTCCTCCTGTCACTTTCTTTTAGTATCAAAGCATGCTTTACTTTCACCGTCTTGAACGTAGATGCATATTTAGGATCCCCTTGTGACTTGTGATGTGTATGTGATTTGATTATTGAAACATTGAAAATTGCCCCAGTTTCAACTTGTGACAGATTAAAAACAAACATTAAAATATGAAATCAACAAGTAATCATTTCAAAAGGACAAACTTGGAAACTTGCTAGGTACCTATGCGAATGAGATATGAACAAGACGTAGGGATACTAGGATTAAGGTTTTGATGCAAACATGGGGTGATTTTTCACACATTGTTTTAGAAAATTATAAAATGTAAGGGGATGGTTTTCATTTTTTTTATCATAACAACTAGGGGAAAGTTTTCATCTTTTTATTTTTTAGAAAATTTTAAAAACTAGGAGGGTGGTTTTCATTTTTTTATCATAACAACTAGGGGAAAGTTTTCATCTTTTTATTTTTTAGAAAATCATAAAACCTAGGTAGAAGGTTTTCATCTTTTTATTTTTTTAGAAAATCATAAAAACTACGATGTGGTTTTCATTTTTTTTTAACAAATCATAAAAAAACTAGGGGTGGTTTTCAAAAATCTAGGGGGGATATGAAAAAAAAAAATTTTGCTTGGCTCACTAGGACTTAGGGTGCCTAGTCCTCTAGGGCTTGAAAGAACCGAAGGATCATCACACACACATGAACCTAGGGTTAAAAATTTTTTTTTTGGCTCACCAGAGTTTAGGGTGCCTAGTCATCTAAGGTTTGAAAGAACCGAAAGATCATCACACACACACGAACGTAGGGTTAAAAGATTTGCCTGGCGCACCAGGGCCTAGAGTGCCTAGTCTTCTAGGGCTTAAAAGAACTAAAGAATCCTCTCACACACACACGAACGTAAGGTTTGAAAAATTTGTCTGGCTCACCAGGGCTTAGGATGCCTAGTCTTCTAAGGCTTAAAAGTACCAAAGGATTGTCATACATACACGAACCTAGGGTTGAAAGATTTGTTTGGCGCACTAGGGCTTAGGGTGCCTAGTCTTCTAGAGCTTAAAAGAACCAAGTGATTGTCACACACACACATGAACCTATGGTTTTTTTGTTATTTTTTGTACTTTTTGCATTTGTTTTGACTGCTCTTTATTATCTCTTCTGATCATCTTCTGCTTTTCAGGTTGGCCAGTATGTCTATAGTTTCGACGGCTTTACTTCTAGTGAGATGCTGGAGTGGTATGATACCCTCCCCGCTCTTAGTCGAGCCCTCATCGATACTTCTGGCTTTGCTCGGTTCATACCCTTGCTATGTAGGACCAATAATGACTGGGTATGGTTGACAGCCTTGATTGAGAGGTGGTGGGACACCACCAACACTTTTTATTTCTCCACTTTCGAGGCGACTCTAACGCCACTCGATTTCGCTATGATCACTGGCATTCGAGTTGAAGGAGCCCCTATCCCCTTTGATCCAGACATTACCTGTTCAGCCGATGCTCTGTCATACATGCTGGGCGTTGTACCAGTATAGATGGATTAGGATCAAGTCAGGTACACTTGGCTCTTTAAGCATTTTCACCATTTTCATTGCACCGAGCCTCGTTACTACGAGTGGGTTACTCATGGTTTCTTGTTATACATGTTCGGTACCTCCTTATTTTTGAACAAGGACAATACCGTGCATCTTCACTATCTAGGCGCCCTCATCCGCCTTGATCGGGTGGCCTCATATGATTGGGGAGGAACTTCACTCGCCACACTTTACAGTTCGATGAGGGCTTTGACCCGATTCCCCTAGGAGCTCAGCATTGGGGGATACTGCAGGGTCTAGGAGGTACGTTTTAGCTTCTGTGTACTGCTCATTCATTTCTTCTGCTATCTATTATTTGTTCTGCTGTTGACACATTCTATTTACAGTTTTGGACCTATGAGTTCCTCGGGCTTCATGTTCCAACAAACTCCTCTGTTGATCCTTCGGTTATCCCTCATGCTGCTCGGTGGGCCTGAGGTCTGAAGGGGAAGAAGAGCGAAAGGAAAGACCTAGAGCGATTCCGGGCATCCCTAGACCACCTGACTTTTTACTAGGTACCATTTCTCGTTCTTCTGTCAACTTATTGCTTATTGCTTATTGCTTTATATGTCTACTTATCACTACTTATTGTACTGCACACTATTTTATACATTGTTCACTGTACTGCACTAAACGCTGTACTATACACTACTTTTCATGTTGCATTATTCACCATACTGTACATTATTCTCCTTTTTCATTGGTTATACTGTTCGTGTAGGTTAATTGGGGTGTCTAGCGCGGGATGGAGGATCGGGCTGGCGAGGACTTGATGCGCATCCTTGATGCCTCTAGGAAATGGATCCTGCTACAGGGGTCGTTTTGCCGCGAGTACTATCTGCGAGAGCGGGTGGTTCGACAGTTGCTCAACCTTGACTAGTTCTGGATTCCGACGGTTCCTCTCGCTCACATGTGCCAGACAGATCACGTGAGCCATTTTGATATATTGCTCGAGATGGCCGGGACCCCGATTTTTAAGCTTCTTGGGCCTAAGGGGGACTACATAGCATGGGCTTATGCTCATCTGTTAGGACCATTGGATTTTGGCCCAGCTACGCCTACTGGTCGGAGGAGAGGACGAACATCAAAGGCTGTTCCTGAGGCTGCTGCTGGTGTTGTTGTTGGAGCTGCTGGTGTTGTTGGTGCTGCTAGAGGGATGATGGGCTTGGAGATTCCAGAGGAGATTCATACAGTGGTATACGGCTATCCCTTTCCCCTTCCGCTTCTAATTCCACCAACGCCATAGTTTAGGACTTAGCTCGGCCAGAGTCTTCATTCTTCCTTATTTCTTTTGATTACTTTCTTTACTTTTTTACTTAAACTGCCTATCTCTTTTTTCACAGGTTAACTAGGTGTGGCTAGGCCATCTGCTGCTGATATTTACAGGTCAGAGGGCACTGATCCGCCAGCTCAATGTCACTGTGCGAGCAGCTGGCATTGCCTTTGCTCCTGCGGCCATAGTGAGTATCTTCTAACCTTTTTGACTTCTTTGTTCTTTTCTGTACTATGTTCTTACT
Organism: Heliamphora exappendiculata; assembly: GCA_034768845.1. Classification (NCBI taxonomy): domain Eukaryota; kingdom Viridiplantae; phylum Streptophyta; class Magnoliopsida; order Ericales; family Sarraceniaceae; genus Heliamphora; species Heliamphora exappendiculata. The sequence goes on along the minus strand of JAOTRH010456361.1, from coordinate 21,529 downwards.
TTTATCTCTTTTTAAACAGCCGCCGACACCAGCTACCAGTATAGTATAGCCACAGGTTCTGATTCAGCCGCAGGTTCCTGTTTAGGCTCCTGCACGAGGTCGTGGGTCCCGTACCTCTTCTTACAGTGCTCGCTCTAGAGGGTCTGTCTCTTCTGTTAGGAGTCATTCTCGCATCGTATCTTTTTCCTTAGATGGTGGCGATGATAGTGATGACCTGAAGACATTGTTTGCGGATGTTAGTTCTAATGAGGCCAAGTCTTCTTCTTGCCGAGTCCGCTAGTGACACTGAGATATATATATATATATATATTCCCATTTCTTATACATTTCGATACATTTTGACACATTTAGTTTTATGGGCCTACGTGCCCCAGATTATTTAGTTGATGGGCCTGAGTGCCCCTGCTTCATACTTTCTGATACATTTGGGCCTTCGTGCCATTCACTGCATTTTATATACATCTGCTTGCATGGTTTGTCTTTGATTGTTGCTTAAACTGCTTTCCCTGATACAAGTCTTGAAAGAAAGCTTAAAAGTCATTGAATACAAAAACTACAAAATAAAATGCCCACCACTTTTGAATGTGGCAGTCACTATGATTCATAGTGGCGGTCACCACAAAGTGCAAGGGACAGGTGGCGGTCACCAGATTGGCAAAGTAACGGCACTATACTGTGTATTTTCATAATGGCGGTCACTTACTACAAAGTGGCAATCGCCACATGAGTTGCACTTCTCTAAACATTTTGACATCCAACTTTCTCATGCCTTATAAATACAGCCTTGGGGTCCTCATTTTCTATCACTTTCACTTCAATGGATTCCTTGTATAACTCAATTTTTGCATGGATCGACGAGTTTTCACATGTTGAACGTCTGAATTTTGCCTCATTCGGTATCAACTCTCTGTTTTTCCTAATGACTGTTAAAATTAACATACCATTACTGAAAGCTGTTGTGCAATGGCGGGATCCACAATCCTATGTTTTCTGCTTTGGTCTTAAGGAGCTATGTCCTACTGTAGAGGAGCTTGTTTCCATTCTAGATCTGACCCCACGAAGACCTGTTATTGTACCACTTTCTTTTTTTCGACTCGATAACAGATAATACAACTCTGTGGTTTATCCAGGATGGAAGCTTCTCTCTTGACGTCTAACGACTGCCTTGACATTCCTTAGATTATTGAGAGGTCTCGTCCTACCAGCGATCTCAGTGACCTTGGCTTTCAGTTGTAGCGCGTTATGCACTATGCTTCTTCTTTCTTTCCCATTACCTCTTAGTTTTTTCTGATGGACATGTTAGCTGCTCACTAGTTGACATTATAGAACAGATGTGGTTAGAAAAGGACTTTGTCCCGATGGTACTTGCTGAGACCTTAGTAGGCCTAGACGCTGTACATCGAAGTGCGACCACTACTTTTGCTGGCCGCCCTTTACTTTTGTAGGTAAACTTAAAACCTTTCTTTTTCATTTTTCTTCAACATTGTCAGCTGAAAACACACTGCCTTCGGCCCCTAGATTAATCACCATTTTTTTGATTTCTCTCGGTTCTTAACTTTTTGTAGATCTGACTGATGGAGAAGGTAAACCTTATGTAGAAATCACCGATAAATAGGTACAGTCCTGCAGCTCTTATCTATCGCTCTTATTATCAGATATATAGCATTGAGACAGCTTGGCAGCCATATCTCCCATCTCTGATAGGTACAGACATTACTTGACAGTGCTCTTGGTGGCGGATCCCTACCATGACTTTGATTACTATGGATCATCTGGGCGTCCTACTGATTGGCTTGTGTCAGTCCACTTTCTATTACCCACACCGGATCATGCGACAGTTCGGTCGCAAGCAGATCGTATTCCACGGTGTTCGAGGTCATTTGTACTCATCTTCACTGCAGGCCCCATTTTTGGTGAGGCATTACGAGGCTTGGCTATCCCGTTCACTAATAGAGATGCAAGAGTTGTAGTGCCTAGAACTTTCTGACGACTACAAAGCATGGTGGATTCAAGATAGAGAAAAATGAAACAAAGAGGAAAAAAAACAAGAAGCAAAGAGAAAGAAGATTTGAGGGACTTCTTTAGCTTTTTAGATTTCATAGCTTTCATTTTTACTTTTTTAGAGTTTCGGACTTGCGCGTCCACCTTATTTCCTAAACTTTGTAATTAAAACTGAAATGAAGTATTCCACTTTATTTTGAAAAAGATTTGCGATTACCTTAAGCTTTTCGATTTTTGTAATATGAATGACTTTATTATCAGAATCTAAAAACAAATGTGCATTGATCTTACTTGGATTCAAAACTTGCCAAAACAAAAAAAATGGCCGAATTTCTTAAAAGAAGCTATCTACGTATCCCAAGAAAGTGAAATCCGACTTTAATGTAGTTCGATCTCGATTAATCTCGGGTATTAACACTCTCCTTTTGTGATTCCTTAATTGTTGCCAAGGTCGCTATTTTGGAATTTTGACCTTGCAGGCTGCTTTAACTTTTGCCAGAGTCGTCTTTTCGATTTTCAATCCAACGAGCTTTTATTTTATTTTATTTTTCTCTCAATGGTAGTACTTTTTGAGATAGTCAAGGTTGACTGAATGGAGAACATTTTGCCATGCAAATCCATGATAATTACTGCACCACCGATCATGATGTTTTGATAAAAATCGGTCCGGACCAATTTGGCTTGAACTTGCCCCTTAGGTCGAAGATGGGGGCCTTGATTTCTTTAAAAACCAAGTCACCTTCTCTTAAGTCCCGACTCTTGACCTTCTTGTTGAATGCTCGAGCTATCATTTTTTGGTATCCTTACACGTGAAATAAAGCCTGCAGCTTTTTTTCATAAAACAATAATAGATCTTCCATTCGATTTTTTTGCCATTTTGTCTCTGGAATATTGGCATCAGCCATTACTCTTAGTGATGGGATTTCCACCTCAATAGGCAACAGAGCTTCTTTTCCATACACTAACAAATAAGGCGTGGTTCCCGTTGAAGCTCGGATCGATGTTCTGTACCTCTAGAGTGCAAATGGTAAGTGTTTCGGCCAATCTTTATGCGAGCTGATCATCTTTTATAAATTCTTCTTCACGTTCTTATTTACTGCCTCAACTACCTCAATGGTCTGTCGTTAATATGGTGACGACTTGTAGGCTACTATCAGATATTATTCAAAAAGATCTAAGACCTCACCTTGGAAGTGCGAGCCATTATCTAAGATAACCTCATGAAGGACCCCATGCTGGCAAATGATATTCTATCTAATGAACTTGGCAACATGTGAAGCTTTCAGTACCAAGTAGGAGGCAGCTTCTACCCACATGGGAAAATAATCGATGGCCACTAAAATGAACTCATGCCTATTTGAAGCCTTTGGCGTTACTCTACCAATTACATTAATGCCCCATACTAAAAACGGCCATGGGGACGTTAGGCTATACAACTTAGATGGGGGAACGTGCATAAGGTTTGCATTGATCTCACAATTATGACACATTCGTACAAACTGTATGCAATCTGTCTCCATTGTCATCTAAAAATACCCTTGTTGTAGGATCTTCTTGGCTAACATGTTTCCACTCATGTGAGTCCCGCAGACTTCTGCATGTATCTCTTTCATTAAATCTCGACCTTCTTCGCTGTTGACACATAGCTTATTGACTCCAGAATGCTCTCGTTTGTATAATATTTTCCTGTAAATGACAAATTAGGCGGATAATCTCCTTATTGCTCTTTTGTCCTTTTTGCTAGCAAATTTGGGGTATTCTTTATTTTTCACAAAATTCTGAATTTCAATGTCCCAAGGGAGTTCTTCAGTGCTTTCCTTGATTGCGGCTGTCATCTTCTATGCTGGCTATCTCTTTTGCTCAATTATCAATGACCTCATTCTGATCCTGAGTGGTATATCAATCATTGATGCTAGAGTAGCCAGTGCGTCGATGAACTTGTTCTGCAATCTCAGAATATGTGTGAAAACTACTGATTCAAAGCATGGTATTAGCTTTTCCAACTCTTGATGGTAGATAATTAATGTTACATCCTTAACCTTCCATTCTCCTCTTGCCTGTGTGACCACCAATGCTGAGTTCCCGATGACTTTTAATTTCTTTGCCCCTAGTTCTAGGGCCACCTCTAACCCAGCTAAGCATGTTTCATACTCAGCTTGATTGTTGGTAACTTAAAAATTGAGCTTCAGAGATAGAGGAACATGTGATTCGTCCGGAGTGACAAGAAGAACTCCTATTCCGTAACCATACTAATTTGATACGCCATTAAAATATAGAGTTCACTTGTCATCCTCGACTCCCATTAGCTGCTCATTAGGGAACTAGAATTCTACATCTTCATCTATCTCAACAGGTAGGTCTGCTAGAAATTTTGCTACTGCTCTACTTTTGACTGACTTCTGGGAGACGTACCTAAGATCATATTTTGACAGCAACAATAGCAACAATAACCACTGGGCTAGCCTTCTTGTTAATGCCGGCTTCTCGAACAAGTATTTTAAGAGGTTTATTAAGAAAATTACATTCACTATGAAAAAAAGCATGTAATGTCTTAGTTTTCAGGAGGCCCAAACCAAAGCCCAGCATGTCTTTTCTAGTGGCGTATATCGTATCTTGAGCCTAGTCATTTTCTTGCTTAGGTAGTAGACTGCCTTTTCGATTTCAATTTCTTCTTCTTGTGCCAGCATGCATCCCATAGCCGAGTCAGTCACTGACAAATAGAGAATCAGTGGCCTATCGGGCTCGAGTGGAGCCAGAACAAGTGAATTTTGCAAGTACTGATGCATAGCTTCGAAGGGATCTTGGTATTTCAGATCCCATTCAAACCTGACTCTTTTTTTCAGCAGACGAAAGAGCACCTCACAGGTAGTTGTTAACTTCGCTATGAACCGGCTGATAAACTGTATCTTTTTCAGAAACCTTCTGACTTCCCGTTCAATCTTTGTAGGAGGCATTCCCAGGATTGCCTTGATCTTAGAAGGACCGTGTCACGACTCACTTTCATATACGGCATCCGTGACCGGCTAGTGAGTCAAAACTCACATGAAACCTTTCTTTATCTTCATTTAGAAGATTTGTCATTTGTGAACAGTAAAATAATTTTAAAATAAATCCTTTCCATAAAATTTTTTTTATTTACATGCCTCAGATCTCATTTTAAAAATCTTCAAAACTTGCTGGTTGCGCATGCAAGTGATCTCAGGCAAGATATAAACATATTTCAACAAAACTTTTCCTTTAAAGCATTAGCTGACATATTAAAAACGTGTCCATTAGATAAGTTAGTATGAATTCATTGATATCTGAGTTATTAACAGTTTTTCCATTTCAGAATGATATTTGTTTAACAGTTTAAGCAGCAATTAGTAGGGAGCGACCCTACAATAAGATAATATATATTGGATATGATCATTATTTTGCCATCTGACCAAGGCTATAGCCTACAATAAGATTACATATTTGTTTAATTATTCTCACAATTCCATCAATTTTATAATTATTTCGTCAATTTCATATTAGATACAACATATCATGCATTAATGTAAAACTAAAATTAACTCAAATATCAAATAGCTCACTTGATATTTGCAGAAATCAATTAATTACTTTTGCTCAATGATTCCAATCTAGATAACACGTAAGGAAATAATATTTCAGTTATGTGTTTACATATGAAAATGTTACTCTATTTTTAATATTTAATAATTTAATAAGTGATTTTTATTCTATATTATCCAAAATATCCTTTATAATTTCTATTTAAAATAATATTTATTATTTTATATTAGTTAAAATTCAATGGACAATACAAATTATATTATTTTTATATGTTTTTATTACATAATTTGTAACTTCATAATAGAAGATAAAATTATAATTAATAGTTAAAATACTATTTTGTGAAGAAACTTATCTTATTTAGGTTCTTTATTAAATTTTCTTAAGAAAATTATAGGGTTTTTTTTTTTCAAATAAATTTTTGTGTTTATAATCAAAATATTAAGGCCCCATGGGTAACGTTGACAATTTTCTGGTTTTTGTTACAAAAAATAAAAAATATATTTTTGTTTATTTTTATAAAAAGACAAAAATAAAAATATGTTTGACACATAAATGTCTGAAAAGTATTAATTGGATGTTACGGATGAATACAATGATCGGAGGGGGTAGTCGGAGGTGTTATCCGGTAATAATAGCAAGAGGTAGCGATGGTGGTCAAAAATAGTGGTCGGGGTGGTTGTCGAAGCGGGTGGTCGATGATGGTGGTCGGATGTTGGTGATTAAAGGTGTTAACCGGGAATGATAAAAAGATATAATGATGGTGGTCGAAGGCAGTAGTTGGAGATGGTAATTGGTGGTGTTAACTAGAAAGATAGTAAGATATAGCGATAGTGGTCAAATGTGGTGGTCAAAAGCCGAGACGATGATCGAAGGGAGTGACTGAATGTGGTAGTCGAAGACGATAATCAGATGTAATTATCGGAGATAATGAAAAAAAAGATACAATCAAAACGTGTTTACAAAATAAGTGAAAGCACATTTTTTCTGTTTATAAAAATTTTATAAATTTTAAAAATTGTTTACAGTTTTTTAAAAACAAAAATAATTATCAAATATATTTTTGTTTACAGTTTACAAAAAGTTTTAAAACATAAATAGAAAATAAAAAACATAAATGTTACTAGGGCCTAAATTTTGATTTTTATAAAATTTCACTTAAATTTAAATAAAGCATATAACATGCAAAAATATAAATGTTAATTTATACTTTAAATTATTTCCCAGCTTTAGTTAAAATTTATTTATTTTGTTTTTATTTTTTTTACTTAAACTTATAAGCCTTATAGTTTAATCGATTTCTTAAATTTTGGTTTTATTTTACAAAATTTATTATTTACTTATTTATTTTATTTTATATATATATATATATATATATATATTTTTTTTGTTTTTATTTTATTTTACTTAAACTTATAAGTCTTATAGTTTAATCGATTTCTTAAATTTTGGTTTTATTTTACAAAATTTATTATTTACTTTTTTATTTTATTATATATATATATATATATATAAAAAATTTAATCTTGTTTTTAAAATTTCATATCTTTATTAAATTTTAATTTTTAGACAAAAACTCATGTTTTATTTTAAAGTCCACTCTCTTCATAATATGTAAAAATATAAATATTTTGTGATAACCTTCCAAATTTTACTATAATTTTTTTATAAAATATTTTATTTAAAATAATTAAAAAGTCTTATTTTAAAATAATCAAAAAGCCTAAAATAGAAAGGCAAGCAAACAAACAGGACATATTACCATAGAGTGGCATTTCCATTCACGCGCAGTGGCAGAAACGGGTTGGTAAGCTTAAATGCTCAGTTTTTCCGCTAAACTTCGGCAGCTCCGTTCGAGCAATCGGAACGTCGGTTTCGACTTTCGTTTGCGGCTATACGTAGGTGATCGCGAGGAGATATCATCTAAACTTGCGGCGGTCAGGACGGTGTACTATGGTGGCGGTAGCGGGTAGTCAAAGTTGGCTCGGTAAAATCAATTTTCGAACTTGGTTTGGAGGATTGGTTCGGTGGAAGTTTTGGGATGATTATGGTGGCTTGGGATGATGTGCTGGAGGTGGCCGGTGACTTCGAAAGTGGCTGTTCGTGGTAGTCTCTGGTGGTGCTGCATGGCGGTATTTGGTGGGTTGGTGGAGGTAGTGTTTGGGTGGTGGATTTGTGGGAGGGAGTGATGAGAGAGACCGAGAGAGAGAGAAAGAGGAGGGAGAACCGGGAGAGAGGGAAGTCCGAGAGAAGAAGAGAGGGAGCATCGGCGCCGGCGGTGGCGCGGAGGGAGGTTGGCGGCGTGAGAGACGGCAATAGCAACATCATCGGCGGCGACACGGGAACTAAACGGCGGCGGCAAGGGTGGGTCGCGGGTGGCCGGGGTTTGGTGTAGCGCTGCGTCGTCCATTTTTTTCCTTTCTTTCTTTTGATTTTCTGAACTTCTCTCTCTCAAATTTTTCTTGAGACCAAGTTTTTTTTCCCTCCCTTAATTCTCCCTAATGAGTTTATATCTATAGCAAATCCCTTAAGCGGCAATTCGATTACTTCCACCGAGCAAAACTTAAGCGGCAATTCGATTACTTCCATCGAGCAAAAAATAATCTGAAAGTTTATTCATCTATATGTATTGACACGTGGTAACACGTGTCATAATTTGGGAATAATTTAGACTGCATGTATTTTTCGATGTAAAATTTTATTTTTGTAAAATTTTTTAAAATTTAATTTAAATTTTTAATATTATTTCATAAATTATCGTATCAACAAAATTCTAACAAAATTTCTTCAACTACATGTTTTTTAATTTCATGATTATCCAAAATTTGCAAATTTGATTTTAAATTTCTGATTTGAATTTTATTTATAAGATTTTATTAGGATTTTCGTTTTAGGCTTATTTAGTAATGTATTTCTATTTTTCTGTCACATTTGGACACTAAAGTTTACATTGTCAAAATTTTCATGAAAAATTTACAAATTATAAAATAAAATTTGAATTCAAATTTTAATCACCGATATTTTAAAGAATGTAAATTTTTAAGTCACGATTTTAAAATTAATTACAAGATTTTGTTTGGAATTATATTCCAAGTCGCTTTAAAAATTAATTATCAATTGATTTTTTTTATTTATTTAGTTGTCAGTTGTCACAGATCGACCTTAATGCCTCGTTAAGTAATCATGAATCTGAGTATCTTTTTAGCAATGACTCCAAAGGCACACTTATGTGGGTTGACCCGCATCATGTATTTTCTGATTCTTTCAAAGAACTTCTGCAATGCTATGATATAGTTATCTCGATCCTTGAACTTCACTCTCATATCATCCACATACACCTTAACCTCATTATGCATCATATTATGTAGCAAAGTAGTGCTAGTCATTTGATAAGCTGCCCTTACATTCTTCAAACTAAATGGTATCACACGATAACAGTAGGTGTCTCATGGTGTAGTGAACGTCGTCTTTTTTCTGTCCACATGATCCATTAGAATCTGATTGTACTAGGAAAAATCATCCATGAATGATAATAGAGTATGCCTTGCTGTGCTGTTTACCAAAACGTCAATATGTGGCAACGAGAAATCATCATTTGGACTGGGTTTGTTGAGATCCCGAAAATTCATACAGACCCAGATGCGTCAATCTTTCTTCAGAACTTAAACAATGTTGGGCACCTATTTTGGATACTTGATTACCATAAGGAATCAAGCGTTGATCTGCTTGGTGACTTCTTCTTTGATCTTTAGAGCCCATTCTGATCGTATTCGTCTCAACTTCTGTTTGACCGATTTAGCGTCGGGATACAAAGGTTAGACGATATTGGGATCAATACCGAGTATATCCTCGTTAGACTATGCAAAGACGTTTTTAAATTCTTTTACTAAGGTTATTAATTGTTCATGTTCAACTAAAGATAACGAAGACCCAATTTGCACAATTTGTGGATTAGTTTCATTACTCAGATTAATTGACAAAGTTTCTTCAGTTATAGGTTAAGCGCGCATTTTTTCTTCTCTTTTTATTAAAATTTTATTTCTTCGGGGACATTCTCGTCAAATTTAAAATCGTCAGAAAGTAAATGAAATAAATCAAACAAAGTAGAATAACCAAAAATCTTGTTTATTTCATTGATATTGATAAACGAAATTACAAGATCAAAAGCAGCGAAAGAGGATGCACAAACAGATGTTCCCTCTAACTCAACATCTAACTTATTAAAGAGAAACACAGACTCATACATGATAGATCCAAACTCAAAAGTAGCATCATACGAAGCAAGAGACTCTATGGTCTAATTTTTGACTTGTTTTGCAACCACATCCACAATCAACCTAGTGTAATCAGCTGACCCACCGCTTCCCATCATTAGGCAATTTTGATCTGCTATGCCCATCCCACTAGACAATGCCTCCATGTTGGTGCCATCCAGTTGATCAGCCCAGTCTTTATCCTTTCGAGCCTTTCTTTCTTCCTTCTTTTCTGTGATTTCCTCCTCTTCTGAATCAGACAGTTTATGACTGAAGAAAATCTCCAATCCTACCAGCCTCTGGTGGGTCTCTTCATCAAACCATAGTTCTGGAAAATCACAGTAGGAAAAATCTTTCCCTTCTTTAACAAAGTATCCATCCAGAGTTTCTGAATACTTGACCTTTTGCCCCTTTCGTTCCCCCTTTGGCCCTTCCAAATCTTTTTTCGTCGGCTTATACCCAAGACCGAAGTGTTGCAAAGCTGGTGATACATGAATGGGTTCCAAAATTTCCTGTTGCTTACGCTCAAACCCTATGCCCGAAAAATAGGACATGTGTCGCATCATTGTCTCCGCATATGGATTGATATAGCTTTTCTCTTCTTTTAACAGCATCTGTACTGCCGACGCCTTATCATACTGGAATTCGCTTAGAAACACTTCATCTGCCCCATGTTAAACCTCCAAAAGAGTCGACCCATCTTCGCTCGACGGTTGCATGTTATCCTCTCCATGGATGGTAAGTACTGCCCCGTCTTTAGTTAGTTTCAGCTTTCGCTACAGGGTGAAGGGTACTGCCTAGACATTTGGATCATGGAGCCAAGGTCGTCCCAGCAATAAATTGAAGGATGTCGGCACATCCAAGACATAGAATTCAACTGATGTTTTTAGTAGCCCAACTGATGCTGCAAAGGACACCAATCTGAGCACATCATGCCTCGTGTTGTTGTATGCCCTAACTCCCTGGTTACTTGGCATGAAATGTTCTGGCTTCATCCCCAGACAGATAACGATTTTGAGCGGGCAAACATTTAGAGCTGACCCGTTGTCAATGAAGGTAACTGGGACCTATTTTTTCAAGAATTTTACAGTTATATGTAGCGGCTTATTGTGGTTCTTTCCCTCCAATGGCAAATCTTTGTCTGAATATCGGTGCTTGTGCGAGGCTATCAACAACCCTCAAATATTGATATTTGCTTGGGTTTTCTTTAGTTGTTTTAGCACAACGTCAGCTTTCTTATCTTGTGTAGAGATCTGGTATATTTTAATTAATTTTATTAATATGATTAATTGAACGAAAATAAGTTTTGATGCTAAATATGGTATTTGGTAGGTACGAGGACCCCGGGAAATAAAATTAATATTTATTTCATGTTGATAGAAAAAAAATTAATAATGTGATTGAAATATTTTTTTAAGTTGAAGTTAAAAGTGGAATATATATATATGTTTGTTTGTTTATTGGTGGGACCCACATGAAAAAAAAAGAAAGGCAAAATGGGGAGAACCCCAGACCCGTTGGGGTCTTCTTCATGTTCTCTAATGTTTTTTTTTTTTTCCAATATTAAGCTCAAAGCTTGAACCTTCAAATTTCTCTTAAAAAACAGATGGCTTTTCTCTCAAAATTGAGCGATACCGTCAGAGATCCTAGCTATGTCGCATCTATCCAACAAAAATCAAGTTTTATGGTGGTCTGAAAATTGAAGGTGGCGGTCTTGAAGCTAGCATTTTGGATTTTGATGATTTTGATTTTTAAGAGGTAGGATTTTGACTAATTATAATGTTTGGTTGTGATATGGGTTAATTTTTACTAAAATTTCTAGAAACCTCTAAATTTGTGAAGTTTTTAGTAAAGCTTACCTTAAGTTTATGGTGGATTTGTTTGAGTTATGATAATTGCTTACAAATATAAAATGTTAACTTTCTAATGATCATCACTAGAACTTTATACTTAACAATTAATGGGTTGAGGATTGAATGTACAATTTAATTTGGAGATTTGGAAATTTTTGTAAAAACCTAGCTTAAATCTTGATTGGTTAGCTTGATTTCATTGGGTTTGGATGAAATAAAGAAATTGAAATAACCTAAGGGGTGTTGGAACATTTTAATTTGAAAATTTGTAATTTGCAAACTTATTTGACAATAATAAACTCATGATTTGGGAAACTTTTGGTGATAGCCCAAGTATAATTCATGGCAATTGGTGGTGATAATGAATTGATAATTTCCAAATGGTTATTAGAGCTTTAAATTTGACAATTTATGGATTGAAGGCAAAATGTGCATCTTAATTTAAGGATATGGAAACTTTTTGCTTAAAAATCCCAGTTTAACTTATGGTTGGTGGGTTTGATTTCTTGATTGTTGAACATGAGGATGAAATGAAAACCCCTATTGGTAGCTTTCGTCTTGTAATTTGATAATTTAAGAATTAAGGTTTGGATCTATAACCTATTCTAAAAACTTGGGGGCTTTGGTATACAATCTTAGCTTATGTAAATTGTAGTGTTTTATCTCTATGAAAATGAATTAAAATGATGGGTCTAAATATTTTAATTATGGGTCTAAACATACGCTTTATTGATGAATCATGGAATTTATGAAGTTTGATGTAAACCCTAGTTAATTAGAGAAATTGTAAATGAGTTTAATGAGAATAGATTGTAATTGGAGCAATTGATGATAATGTCAAATTATTTGTGTAAATTGAAAATTGTTAGATGAGCTAACCAGGATAATTTTATGTTTATGGATTAAATGGAGTTAAATGGATAATTTGATTGTGTTATGTTCTATAGAAATGATTTATTGTTGAATCAATTTATGATAAAATTGATTTATTCATGATAATAGAAAATTGTTGAATATTTGAGACTTGTTGAGTAATTGAGAATTATTTGATAAATTTAACCATAAGTTTGGTGTTGATGGAATTAATTAAAGCGTATGCTTATGTTATATGAATTGGGTTATGGTTTAATTAATATACCGAGACAACGTGTAGAATTAATTTGGGTTTGACTAATTCTACAGTGAAAGCCTGAAAACTTATCCAAGATTGGGTGCCCTACACATCGGGTTAATTCCCGTAAAAGTGTGCACATATACCCTACCCATCGGTTCCATATGGGAATCGTAAAGGACCTTGGAGCAAATTATAAAACAGGTGGTTACATATCGGGTCTTTGGTGGGTCGGTCGAGTGTAATTGTACGAGAATTTATAATTACCGCCGGGAGTCGGTACCTAATTGAAACTATTGACTTGGGTTATTGTGATATTTTGATAAATATGGATTATTGAAATATTTACAAAATTGTGATTTGTGAAAATTGGAGGAATATTGAGGTAAACCGGGTGTGAACTTATGCGTAATAAAATAGGTGTGTTTCACATGGGTATTATGTGTTATGAGATGAAATTGAAAATACTTACTCTTTGGGTAACGTACATATTAAGGGATGTTGGTTTCGCTATAAACTTGTGTGTATGTGAGTACAATTATTTAATAATGAAAAGAAATGAATCAAAAGTGTTTACTTCAATTGTTAAGGTTTTGATTAATAAATATTAATTTGGTTGTAAATTCATAGGTGTGTGAATGATGGTCGAAATTATGAAAACTTGTTTACTTATAACCTTGTGACATTCACACATACACACCTCACATGTCTTGCTTAAAAATCATCTTTAGTCATTATTCTACGAGTTTCGGCTCACGTTATTTGAATAAATTTGTTTCAGGTACGAATAAGAATAGGAAGATGCAAAGGAATTCACATTGTGTTTATGATTGCTATGTAATTAACATGAAGATCTTTTATATTTCATTTTGGTTAATTAATTGGGAATGTGTTGGAGTGGAAAGCATGTATAAATTTGTTTTGTGAGTTATGTAATTTAAAGTACATTCAAGTTAAATGAGGTTATGTCATGTATTTATAATCTTTATAGATGACTCCATGATTTTTGGGCTTATAAAGTTAAATTGAGCTTTGAAATTGTATAATTTGGATTGAAGTCTCTGTAGTCTTCACTTCTTTAGTTTAATTTTTTTTAAAAAATCATTTCGAATAAAATATTTTGACGAATATTTTTTAATTAAGAATGGAGTTTTATCAAAGTTTTCCTTTATATAAACCTCGGGGTGGATCTTGTTGGGTAGTTCAGGAGCCTTGCGTTTGGGGGCATGATAGAATGGTATCAGAGCTCTAAGTTCGAATACCTAGAAGCCGTGGAACATGGTTGCTTCATGATTTTTGTGAAGTTAGTGTTTGTGTGCTTTGTATTTATGTGGGTATAGAGTTAAATTCTGAGGATGTTATGTTAGAACTTAATGACCTACATGGAGATCCAATTGGAAACGCGTTTGATCAACATTGTATTTGAAATGAGGTTTATGAAAGTTCGTCAGCGCGGTTAATGTCTATTTGGAATGCGACTCGGTATTTGTTGAGTGCTATGAATTTGAAATACATGTGTTAAATGTTGAGTGAACCTATGTTTGGTGGAAATTGTTTATATGCTTTGATGATTACATGAGCTAATGTTGGCATTAGTTGGTTGTCTATTGTGTTTTTATGCTACAATGGCTTAGTTTTTATGCGGTTAAGGCATGAGTAAATGTTTAGTCTTTTGTTGAGAATATTACTTGAAGCGTGTTGCCACTTTAATGTGGGTTGAATTGCTAATATTTTATAGTTATATGTGGTGAGGTGTTTAAAATCCCTCGGGAATTGGTTATTATGATTGAGTCATATGATGATGGTTATACTCTTATGAAAACATCCTTGTGTGGTATGATTTTGAGTGTATTAAGAATTATGTATGTCTTGAGTCATTCTATGTCTTGAACCGTGTACCTAGAAATTAGGTATGAATAGAGAACATAGTAGATGGGAACGTAATAATTTGTGGCCTAAAGCATTTTGAATAGTTTGGCCGAATCGATTTTGGGGGTATCCCTTGCCTTGTGGGATGTTTTTGGCAATTATAATGGCACCTTGTCACTTTCAAGAGTTTGTCTAACAACCCTTGTATCTTTTCTCTAATGTGTTGCTAAGTTATATTTTCATTGGATTTTGGGAATTAAGTTATGGTTGGTAAGTTAGAGATGTACCCGGTGGGCTAACAGTGAAGTTGTAGATGTGTTGGCATGTGTGTTAATGCTAGTTATGATTCCGGTGTACGACGATTACGGGTCCTTTGGGAATTTTACGGGAGTAAAGGCTTGAATTAAGAATGGAGTTTTATCAAAGTTTTCCTTTATATTAACCATAGGTTGGATCTTGTTAGGTAGTTCAGGAGCTTCGTGTTTGGGGACACGACATCTTGTTTCTTCCATTTTTCTTTCTTATTGGTATGTCCTTTTTTTAGTTGGGCCGGCTTGAAGTGCCGCCCACTCCGAGTTAAATGTTCGACTTTATCCTCAAGATCTCATAATCTTGACATGTTGGTCTATTTAACCATATAGGGAGAACTTTTGAACTCCCACAAATCGTTTAAACTGTTGCTTTCTGGCTTTTCCTTTCTATCTTCATCATCTTCGATCGCCCATATGTTATCAATTTCATCCAACCCCCAAAATCTTTCTTGATGTACCCGATCTATTGTTCTTGAGCAACTTAGAAATCTATCCACTCTTCTCCATCTGACTTCATTATTGTCCTGACCAACCAGTACGATTGCATTTCATCAACAAAAACCTCTTCTCCGAAAAGCTGGGGAAGAGTGATTCTATCTAGAACATGTCCAAAATCATGCAGCCTTACCAAATAGCCCAAAGGCCAATCATCGTCATCATTATGTTCTTCTTGGTCCCCTACCTGGATTATCATCCAATAGCCTTCTTAGGCTACATCATTCCATTCCTCCAACATATCCTAACCATTCCTGGTAATGATTAAGAAACAAGACTGATCTTCATCAACTGAAATATGTGGACACGAGAGATATGCTGAACAGATGTAACAGCTAGGATCATCCGATTGCCCTAGCTGATAAAATTCACCCCTCCCTGCTTAGCATGGTTCGATAGCGGATTAGTTGTAACATTCAATTTCTGAGCAGCGGTTGGTGGTGAATAACTTGGTTGCCGATAAGATCCTGAATCTCATGGTGCAGCCTCATACACTTATCAATTAAGTGTCCATGACCTTGGTGAAAGGTGTAATACTAGGAAGCATTGTAACATGGGGGATCAGGTATAGACATTGGGTCTAAAAAATTGATTAACCCCTTCTCAACAAGTCGATTAAGGGCTGTGGACAAAGATATATTGAGAGGAGTAAAAACTCTCCTCAGCTTCTGTTGAGACTGCTGGCTATTACTTGGTTGTGGAATAGAGGATGAAGGATTAAATTATCCGGCAAGGGAATTCAGCAAATTAACCTCGTTTGAACTGGAAACAAGGTTAGCAGATGCAGCGGGTTGGCTTTGATTATTTGTGGGGAATGACCTTCCTGCCTTCTAACTAAGCTTAAATTTTTTAATATTTTTGGATTGGATTGCGTCTTCTATCTGGACCCCGGCATCTGTAGACACCCCAATTTGACCCCGCCTAATCTTAAGCGAATCCGATGATGAAAACACGTGGAATGGTACCTCAAAACGATCCTTGGGAAAGTGATCCAAGTTCGGTATTTGAACCCGGAACCTTCAAACCAATAAAATTTTGTCAAATTATCGAAACTTGCTGCCCAAATAAGGTGACCGCCATGCTCATTGTGACGATCACCAATAGAACCACTTGAAAACCCTAGCAAAAAGTGACGACCGCCAACTTGTAATGTGGCGATCGCCAAAGAACTTTGTGGAATCCTTCAAAAACATGGCGACCATCAACTTACATTATGGCGACTGCCAACTCCAATTGGCCTGACATGCCCTAAAACGTGGCAACATCTCACTGGTTGAAGAACTCAATAAATACCATACCTCTGGTACGTTTTCAAGAACAGAATTTTTGAGAGAGGTTCAGTGAGAGAAGCTTTGCCGAGTCCTCGAGCAATTCGAGCCCCGATGCCGAAACCCTGCCGAAGTACCGAGATTTGAACCCCCAATACAGACGTTCTGAAACCCTAGCTTGGATCATTACCAGAAGGTGGGGCCATTGAAGCACATTTCCCGACTTAAGGATTCCTTAGCAATCTAAGTATTTTGTTTGGATCCCTGATTCTTCTAACTCCATTTCCTCTCTATTGGAGTGATCGGGTTAAATTCAATTTTAATTTGCATATTCTTTTCATTTATATAGTTAATCTTGTTTGCTTTATGTAATTTGGTTACTTTCATTAATTCCTTAGCTATTAATCTTCCCATATTTTATATTTAGCACATTGTTATTCTCTCTTTTTATTTTATTTTATTCTAACTCATTATTTAGTGCCGACATTTTTGGTAATTACAACTTGTTAATATTGTTAATTATTATAATTAATGAACTTACATTATGTGAATGTAATTATCATTATTACATTAACATCTTTTAATTAAATACTTGTGCTTATTTCCTTTTATTTCTTTCCTTTTCTTTATTATTAGGTTAAAATTCTTTTATTAGCTTTTAGTTCTTTTTCTTTTTCTTTGAATGATCCGTCACTTTTTAGTTTAATGTTTTTTTAATAGATTTATTTTTTTTCTTGTAATAATAATGTGATTTTTCTTTTTTAGCATCTTATTTCTTTTCTTCTTCTTTTTAAGTCTCCCTTTTGTTTTTCTTTAATATTAATGTTCTATTTTATTTTCTTCTCTTTCTAACTTTTATTTTCTATTTTTTTCTTTCTTTTTAATATTAATGTAATTTCTTTTGCTACCACTTTATTTTCTTTTCTTTTTTCTTCTCTTTATCATTAACTTTAAATTTTCTTATGATATTCTATCTTCTTTTTCTTTTAGTATTAATTTGATTAGTATTTCTTTTCTCTTACTGTTAGAATAAAGCACTATCTTCTTCTTCTTCTTTTCTATAACTTTATTTTCTTTCATGATTATTAAACCAAAAATTATAAAAAGTCTTTCAAAAATAGATTTTATTTTCTTCTTTGTTTTCTTTTAATGTAAATATAAATAGTAAAATCTCATTTCCTAGTATAACATTTTTTAAAACTCTTTTCATAAGTTTTTTTTATAAACCTTCTTTTAGGATCCTTTTTTATGCATATTTTATTTTATATTTCTTATTTCTATTACCAATTCACCATGTTAATATTAATGTATGTTTTAATTTCTTTACTTGAAAGCATGCTTAAGATAGTTTAATTTACCTTTTATAGCAAATCCATGTTTAGATAATTTTGGCAACATCTAGCATGTTTTACTCTTTTATTCAAATCTTGTTAGTTTAGTTCATTTTGATGAAATGGCATGCAAGAGTGTTCCATGTCTCATTTAGTTAGAAATTGCATGTCGTAGAACTTAGGATTTTATCCCATTATTTATCCTAATTTGGAGTGCTATGTACATATCTTATGTATTTTTCATATTTAATTTTGGACGTTCTCTCTTCGCCTCTATTTTTTTTATTTGCATGCATTTAAGAAATTTTATTAAAAAACCAATGATGATTAGTAAAGGCCAACCTTATGGCTGGGCGAACGGGGTGCCTAACAACTTTCCCGATTCATACCTTAGCCTTTGAACCCTCTTTCTCTGGTTAACGTTTTAAATATCAGTAAGTCATTTTTGTTTTTCTTAATTTTTTTCAAAAACTAAGTGGCGACTCCGTTTTCAACAAAAAGAGATTTTCAAAATTTAGTTTTCAAGTTATTAAAATATTTTCTAAACATTTTTGAATCCCCATATTTTTGAAATATTTTCAAAATTCCTAAATTCTAACGCCACAGTATTTTCTGGCAACTCCGATGGGGACTGGTTTATAAAATCAAATATGAGGGCTAGATTTGAAAACATCATTGGTTCTTAACAAGAATTTTCCATTTTCATTTTCGCATGCATGTGCATTGTTCTTCAAATCCCCTGCTTGGTCGACCTGATGCCTTGAACGTTAATCTGTTTTGGGAATTGTTGGGAAGATGAGCAACCTTTACTGACTGTACGCTATCATAGGTGCAGCAAAAGAGTTCGGACGTACTATTTGACCATGTCTTGCACCACTCCAGGCCTGGAAGGTATATACTCGACTCTATTCAGAAGGTCCCCTGTTCAATTGACCAAAATCGACCTTTTGTATATAGTGACCTTGGGGGGGGGGGGG
>JAOTRH010456350.1:0-29466 GCA_034768845.1 Heliamphora exappendiculata | reverse complement strand
GGATTGTGATGAACTTGCAGCAGGCAAAAACAAATCGCTACTGTAGTCAAACCCTATTGTAGCGGCTTAGCTTAAAAACGCAACTGAAGACCGAAGTTTTTAACGTTGTTCTGATCCGCTGCTATATTCGATATCTAGTGGCGGTTTGCTAAATCGCCACTAAAACAAACGCTAGTGTTTATCAAAATTTTTGTAGTGATCTCAATACAGAGAAGAACATGTAACAACCCAAATCCATCTCAAAAAATCGTTTGGGTCCCACATTAATTAATTTTGGCTCAAAGTTTGCCAAAAATTAAAAAATAAAAATTATTTTTTTAACAATCCCCCATTTGAATGGGAAATGACTATAAAACAATGCAAATGCAAACACGCAAAGATAGTACAAGCGAAAATATGTTGTATAGAGATAGGTAACTTGTGACTTTGAATCTTCTCTTGTGAAAAACTATCGGTGTTACTAGCTATTCTGTGAACATGATGTCTTGAAATGTTCACCTATTTGTATAAACCAAGACAAGAGAAAATCACATAGGATCTTTTCAAACACTTTCTTATCAAAGTGTCATCCTAGAATTTGGGTGGGAGAGATTTCGTTTGTTGTGATTCTTATGAGTTATTCATAACATAGTTGTCCCTTTGAACTCAGATCTTGGACCCAGATCTTGGGATCTCTAGTTAGCTAGGTTGAGTGTCCATTAGGACAACGTTTAAGTTATTAGCTTTAAAATCATTCCCCTTGATGATCGATTAACGTGCTCTCTAGTTAAATCTTTTGTTAGCGGATTCGCGATGTTATCTTTTGACATTATATAGTCGATTGTGATAACTCTATTAGAGAGTAGTTGTTTGATGGTATTGTCGTCAACGAATGTATCGTGACTTACCATTATACATATTACTTTGCGCCATGCATATTGCCAATTGGCTGTCGCAATAAATACAAATTGCAAACACAAGTTTTTGGCCACATTGAAATATCCTCTAAGAATTGGCTAAGCCATTCTACTCTTCTCCTTCTTTATCTAAAGTAAAGACATTTTCACTTGTAGATTTTGAGTCTTTTGTACAAGATATCCAATTTGCATAACAAAATCTTTCTACTGCGCCTAGATATCTTATATGGTGTAGTCTATAGTTGAGAATGTATCTCAAATATCTTAGTACCCTAATTATTGTTGTCCAATGGTTTATCTCTATGTTATTCGTTTATCTACTTAATTTATTGACAGCACATGCAATATTCGGACGAGTACAATTAACCACGTATATTAAACTGCTTATAATTTGAGAATATTCAAGCTGAGATATGCCATCTCTTGTATTCGTTAATAATTGGAGATTTAAGTCTATAGGTGTCCTCGCTGGATTATTATCATATTTCTTGAACTTTTCAAGTATTTTTTCAATACAGTGAGATTGGGATAATACATATCCTTTCAATGTTCTAAAAATCTTAATTTCTAATATAACATATACGACACCTAGATCTTTCATATCAAACTGACTCGTTAATATTTTCTTAGTAGTTATAATCCTTTCATTATTACTACCACTAATGAGCATATCATCAGTATAGAGATAAATAATGACATACCTTTTTTGTGTCTTTGATATAGACATACTTTTTACATTCATTCATCCTAAATCTATTTGACATCATTACACTGTTAAATTTTTCATGTCATTACTTTGGTGCTTGCTTGAGACCGCATAAAGATCTGGCAAGCTTATAAATTCTCCTTTCTTAACATAGAACAAAACACTTTTCTAGTTGTTCCATATATATTTTCTTATTCAATTCCCTATTTAAAAGAGTTGTTCTAACATCCATTTGATGTATCTCAAAATTATACAAAGCTAGAATAACAATTAACATTTGAATTGATGTTATTCTTGTAACAGGAGAATGTATATCAAAATAGTTTATACATTCATTTTGCTTGTATCCTTTGATAACAAGTCTTGCTTTGTATCTATTTATTGAATCATCTTCTTTTATCCTTTTCTTGAATATCTATTTATACCCTACAGGCTTATTAACTATGGGGATGAAAAAGAATCGGTCTCCCTAAATAGGCTGACCAAACTGATCAAATAAACCAAAATATCATCAATTTTCTAAACATGTTGGGGCTGTTCGGTTTCTTATTACGCTTTTTTTCGTTATACTGGTTCGGTCTCGAAAGTAAAATAAGTTAGACCCAAAATTAAACCAAACAGAACCTAATTAATCTTAGCCATCCACGCGTATATTTAAATTTCATCTTAGTTGTCCAGGTTATGTTCTTAAGTCTTCTAGACTCTTCTAACTTCGAATCCTAAGACCAAATGAGTTAAAAAAAACCCTCAGCTTCTCTCACTCTCTGTCAGCAGTGCTCTAAATTGTTTTGGTCTTTTCGGTCTCGCACGACGCACAGCGGCGTTGCCGTAGTGCTGCTCAATCGCATTTCTCTCCCTTTCCTCTCTCTCTCTCTCTCTCTCTCTCTCTCAATCCCCTTTTAGCCGCAGTGTTGCAGTGTCGCTCCTCACGAACGCAATCGATGAGTTTTTTAAATTTTTGGGTGTTTGTCTTCTCTCTTACTCATCTCTCTCCTATTTACTTTCTCAGTGTGAAATAGGCATCTAGGGCCGATCGAACTGAGACGATTACATCTCTAATTACCTGGTGGAAGATCCATCAATTCCCAAGTATGATTCTACATGATTGATTCAATTTCACCGTTAATAGTCTTCTTCCAATATAGTGATTCAGGAGTGAACATTATTTCCTAAAAGCTTTGAGTAGGGATAACAATTTTACCCGTCTCCGCCCTGCCCCTGTTTCCCCCGCTCCGTATTATACAGGTTTTTTCCGCACCTGTTAAGTAACGGGTAAAGGGTGGTATTTGCAATTCCCGTCCCGTTTTGCCCCGCCCGCCCCCGATTAAATAAATTAAATATATTTAATATACAAATATGTATATAAATTTTATTTTTTAAGAATATAATAGGACTAAAATATAAAAAATTCATACTTATTTTTTTATTTTTTACTTCTATTTCTTTTTTATTTTTTTAATTCTAGTCATTGATTGGTATAATTATTTTAATATCTTATTATGTCATTATTGTTAATATTGATCTCTTTTAAAGTGAAATATGAATTTTTCGTTATTTATGCCTAACAAATAAATTTGTTTGTTTGTTTATTTATGCCTAACAGATAAATTTATTTATTTGCATATTAACACAGATAATGCAAACAGATACATTTATGTGTGTTATTTATACATCTTTTGAAAAGACACAGATAAATTTATCTGTGTTCTTTATGCGTGATTTCAATAAAAGACAGCTAAATTTATCTGTGTTCTTTATGCGTGATTTCAATAAAAGACAGCTAAATTTATCTGTGTTCTTTATACGTGCTTTCAATAAAATAGATAAATTTATCTGTTCTATAATTTTTTTGTCCCAAAAGAACCTTGCGCGTTAAAACTTTTATGCGGATGGACCTTACTCGTTAAAAAATCTTATACTTGATGAAAAATAATAAACGGCCTATAAATTGAACTGTTCACCAATGTTTCGTTATTTTTTCCCAACCCCGCCCTAAACGGGGTGGAGGTGGGAGAACAACGCCCCCCCCCCCAAATCCACCCCGTTGCCATCCCTAGCTTTGAAGTTTATTTTCTAACAAATAAGTTAGAAAAATTGGACCAAAGAATTTTGAAGTTTCCATCATTTTACTGCATCTAGGTTCATCTTTATTTCCTTCTTAATCTTGACTACTACTTGTTGCAATGTTATAAGTCTTTCTAAGAGAACTTTATCCTTGTATAGAGTTACACAGAAAAATATGTTCAAAGAACCATGCATTTCTAAATTCAATAAACGTATTCTCAACATATCCTGAATTTTTGACTTATGTATCTGAAATTGATACGCACTACTATTATTCGCATAACCAATTATATAGAGTTAACGATTTTTTGCCCTTTTTCTTTTTCTTTTAAGAACAGGGATTGCGATCTTATCCAAATACTCCCACACTTTTAAGAATTTATAGGAAGATTTACAACCATTCTATAATTCTTAAGGTGTTTTATTTGTTTTCTTGTTAGGTAACTTGTTGAAAATATAATTTGCAAAAACTAATACTTAACACTACAAGTTCTAAGTTAAATTAGAACTTATTAACATGACATTCGTCATTTCTTTTAAGGTCTGATTCTTACGTTCAGCCACACTATTTTGCTGAGGTGAATAAGGTGTTGTAGTCTTGTATATGATAACCCTATTGTATTATTGTGAATAGAACTCACCAAAAGGTGATTCGTATTCACCACCTCTATTACTTCTAATCAATTTTATTTTTTTGCCAAGTTGATTCTCAACTTTATTTTTATACTGTATAAATAAGGATAATGACCTCATCCTTACTTCTTAGCAAGTAAACATAATAATATTTAGTATAATCATCTATTAACATAATAAAGTACTTTTTACCACATCTAGTTTGAACAAATTTTAAGTCACAAGTATCATTGTAAATTAACTCAAGAGGTACAGTACTTCTTTTAATGGAATGAAAAAGCATTTTCACAAGTTTTGCTTCTACACAAACTTCATATTTCTGAACTGAATCGTTACGAAATTTAGGCAAGTAATCATTATTAACCAATCTATATAAAGTATCATAGTTAACATGTCCTAGTCTATCATGCCACACATTAGATAATTCAAGCATATAAGCAGAAGATTTCTCATATTAATATAAAGGAATACAGTCATTACATTTAGTTTAAAGGGCCATCATTGATATACCTATTCCTTACAAGCATCCCACTCTTAGTGAGTATTACTTTGCTCGACTCAAGGACTAGCCTAAAACCCCTTCTAGAGGAAGCTTCCCCACAACCCCCTCCCCTCCTCCATCAAGCCTCTCTCTCTCTCTCTCTCTCCTCTAAAACTCTGTTAGAAGGCTTTTAGAGCTCTCTCTAGTTTTGAAGACCAAGGGCTTGGAATCGATCAAGGGCCAAGAAGGAAAGTTTGTTCTCCTCACCTAGGGCTTCAACCTTCACCAAACAAAAATTGATTTCGGTGATTTTGAGTTTCTCCACGGGTGTTCGGGTTTTGGTTTTCAACAAATCGAGGTAGGATTTTTCCCCCTATATGCTTCTTTGTGATATATATATATATATACAAGAAATTACATTCTATTTCATGTATTTGTTATGAAAATCATATGGTTTTGAAACTCTAGATGTTGGATATGGGTTCTTTGTTGAGTTAACCTCGGATTTGTTGAGAATGATGGTGATTGAGAAACCTCATTTATAGACTAATTAGCACTAATCAATTTATCTAAAGAAGTTAAACGCTGCAAAATAATTAAATAATCACACAAACAATAAATAAATCAACCACATAAGACATCAATTTTTTACGTGAAAAACCCCAAATTCGGGTAAATCACAAGACCAAGCCAGGTCTAAAAAGATCAAAAACTATAAAAACGTTGGTTACAAGAGAATCTTACAGACCACCGTTGAATCCACAACCTACAAATGTAAGCTTACTCCTGCCGAATTCACATACACCAACTCCGTGTTTAGCTGTCGCTAGAATTCACCACCGAGCTTTAGATGCTGACGGAAACCACCACCAAACTTAGAACCTTTGAGAATCCACTCAAGAGACTCCACGAACTCGGAAGGATTGTTGAAGATTTGATTGGCTTGATGATGTTATTGAATGCACGAAAGCTAAATAATCATCAAGTAGTAGTTGACTAGCTTGGGAGCTTTTTGATCAACTTTGGAGGCTCCTTGATGGCTAGGGTTTTTAAGATAATGAAGAGGTACAACTAATAAAACCCTACCTGCCCTATTTATAATATACATCCAAAACCCTAGCAGCTGACTGTTTATTAAAGTGTGCACGCGTACGGACCGCTCGATCGGTCTATTAACTGATCGATTGATCTTGTCAGCCTTGCAGTTTTTTGCTTCAATTTCACTTCTATGCAGAACTGGTGTAGAAACCGATAGTCATTGCACACCGCTTAATCAATCTGTCAAGTGGTTTGACATCGCTTGCAGCTTTTTAATATTTTTTTGCTTATTTCTTATTACGCTGCAATACACAAAGATACTTTCAAAAGATCAAGTATCAAATATCAGAGAATAAAATATAAATTAATTTGTCACAAATTTTCCAAATAAAAAAGAATTAAAATGGAGGCTTAAATTCCTAACAGTGATTGAAGTATAAAAGTGCATTAATTTTATGTTTTACCCATGATTTTGGTATAATTGCATTATTTGTGAATAACGTATTTAAAGGTGGAATTAAATTGGAATTTAATTTGGGTTTTGAAATCATGGATTTATGGTTTTGACTAAATTCAGGAAAACTACTCATGAATTAGGTTTTTGGATGAAACCATTGTTGTTTTGGATTTAAAAAAATGGGGGTATAATTTGAATTGGCATCGAATACCTATAATTGTGAAATTTGAGGTATTACAATGGTTTTGAGAAATTAATGGTTGATCATGTAGTGAATACATGTGTGATAAGGTAAAATTCATGTGAAATAATTGAGGGACCAATATCATTGAAATGATATGTTATAAATATTGAGATGGTTTTGAAATTAATGTGAGCTTAAATAGCTACTCGGTAAAAGATCAAAAACTTGCGCAAAATTAGGTGTCCTACCCGTCGATTAATCTCGTAAAAGAGTGCAAGGTGCCCTACCTTTAAGTGGATTGTAAATGATGGCAACATATGTGATAATAAGCTAATTATTGATATGAGAATGTTTGATCTATGAATTCTGGTTTTGGGTTGGAAATGGGAAAGAATTGAAATTTTGGTGGCATTAATAAAAAATTGTTCATTACATATTGAGCATGTTTCGTATAGGTTGTTAAAATCTTATTGTGCCTCGGATCACGTTGTTTATATAACTATTTTTCAGATGTCGATAATGAATCCATGTCATGACAGGATATTAGCACATTTTGGGTTATTTTGTTTTGGGTGGTTTTGAAGTTATGAGTCAAAGTATATTTTGTGAATTGTAAAAAAAAAAAAAAGTAAATTCAAGTGCGAAGGGATGAAGTCATATAACTATACTCCTTGTTGTGAATTTTTTATTGTGGTCGTGTAAGGCTTAAAAGCCATAAACTTAATATTTTTGAAATGAATAAAATCTTGGATAATCCTTGTTGATCCTCATGGAAGGTATTGGGATGAGTTTTTTTATTATATTTACATGGTTTAATGTTGTTTTTGATAATATTTTTTTATCCTAGAACTCATTTCCTTGAGAAAAGTGTTGGTTTGGTTCATGAGTTTCTAAAACAGGATTTTTCTGGTTTGTTGCACGGGTGAGTGACCACTTAAGCAGTCCTAAGTCCGCTAGAGGTGTCTATTACCCAAGATGAGGTATTTTGTCTCAGCCAGTTAACTGCTCGAGCAGTGGTGAGTTCACTCGAGCGGACTAATCTAAGTTGGATTCAAAATTTTATTTATTTAATTAAAAATATCTTTTTGTTTAGGCTCCGTTTCGAAATTCCTTTATATTCAAATTGAAACTCCGAGAGTCATCTTTTCAATGGTTTAATTCTCTTTTCAAAAATTGTTTTGGTTCAAATGGTTTTAGTGAGAATTATGAATATAAAATGGGTTTTATTAAAAAAATTCATTGTGAGTAGTTCTATCTTGGTGAGTTGTCAAGGTAATTCACGTGCCTCTAGTTTTGGGATGAGACACCTCATATGAGACTTTTTCCTCATCTAATCTAAGTATAACGCGAGTTGAGAAGAGATGAGGATCAACTTAAGAAAAATATCTGAATTGTGAATATTTTTAAAAAATAATAAAAATAGATGAAAATTTTAGAATAAGTTAAATATTGAGAGGGGTTTAAAAGTTTTCCTGAGTGATAAAAAAAATTAGAAGAATTTTTAATATACAAACTATTAACATTATTAAAAATATTTAATTATAAATTTAAAATAAACTTATATAGGATTTTTAGTCAATCAGCAAAATATATTATATTGTATGGCCTTTTGTTTTATTTGTGCCAACTTTGATTTGGTTTTAAAATTTTAATATTTTTTCTTGTTGATGGATGATTAGCAATTAGAAGAATGATATACAATGATTTTTTTAATTACAGGTAGCTAAACTAAAACAGTATGCTTAATGATATTTATCCAGTTATTTCATAGTTGTCTCTTTACTAAAATAGTAATATTTAAAATTGTATGTTTTATTTGACTAAATTATACTATTTTTAAAAATGACTTTTAATTTATTTGAGAGGTATAAGATGTTTAAATAATATTTATAATATTTTTTTATTTTCATCTTATGCATAGCACTGGTTGATTGCTAGTAATCAATAAAAAAATACTTATTTTCTATATTAATATAATATAAAAACTCTTAAAAAATTTTATAATAAATAACAGAATGCTTATTTTCATACTAATAAAAATAGAAAAAATAAAATTTTCTTATAATAAATTAAAAAAGATCTTGATTTTTCTATAATAATAGGAAATAAAAATTATTTTACATTTTCTTATAATAATAATAAAAGCTTATTTTCTACCAATAATTTATCAAATCCCTTTGCACGTTCGGATGATTGCCATTGAAGGTGCGCGCACACACACTAATAATATTGTGCTTTTAACGCCAATTACGATTAACCTAATTTCTATAAGAGAATGCTTAGGCAGCATAAGTAAGTTCAGCCAAATCTTTGTAAATATTTACATATTAATGCTTTATTTATTTTTACATCGTCCTTTTCTAATTCTAATATAGTCTATCTGTTCTATATCATGCATGTTATTGCTTTTAATAATCATTTTATTTTTTTGATGCATAAAAATTAAAAATTATTTATTAAATACATAGATTAAAATTGGTATCGAGAGGCCGATATTGGGTGCCTAACACATTTTCAACTCGTAACACTAAATTTTCAAACACATCTACCATTTTTGCAGACTAAAACGAAAGTCACTTTCAAAATCAAATCCGGCTACTATGCAATTTCAAATTAAAGATACTTTTAATTTTCAAAACTTGTATTTTTGCCTTGGTAATAATTTTTTTAAAGATGACCTAACATAACTAAACTCTCTATTATATGGCGATTTTAAATTGTAAAAATTAATGTCTGAATTCAACTGCGAAAGTCATTGAAATTTCATCGCATTTATGCTAAGTTTTTAGGCTCGGTTTCCTAAAAACACCTTTTGAGGTTCACAAATTTGAACACAATAAGGAATAAAAGAGTTGGTGAAGCTTTGCAAGTGGGTCAGCCACATTCATAAGCTTCCATCCAAACACCCTCCAAGGTTTGTTGCTCTCATTGACTCATTCCAATGTGGGCTTAGATTTTATATCCTTCCGTCTAAATTTGGGGCTTATTTTGAACAAATACAAAGGTCAAAGCACAGTTGACTTTTAAATTTTTTTTAGTTAAAGTAAAAACAAAATAAACCTTTATGTTTATTATTTATTATTTTTATTTTCAAATTTGTTGTAAATTATAAATACAAACATGTTTGATAATTATTTTTATTTTTTTTAAAAATTTAATATTTTCGAAATTTACTAAATTCCTGTTGTTAGGTAAAAAATTGAATATAATTACTTAACGCAATTTCACTCACATCAAGCAAGCTTTTATTATATAGGTCGGACCCAATCAAAATAGAATGTATCTGTTAATTACTTTCTTTATTTAAAGAGAACATCATTTGATTCTAACTATTTAGTTATTACAAGCTTCTATTGTGATAAGGCACATATGTGATTTAAATTTATTTATTTTAAGAGTTGAATCTAAGTAATGATCTAGGCTACCTACATACCCATTATTTGAGATCAAGCCAAATGTAGTTTAAAAATTTATTTTAATTTTAGTTTTGAGATTTGGTGAGTATAAAATTCATCTGATTTTTGAATTTGATTTAATTTAATTTATAATTGGTAGATGGCCTATTATTTTAGACTTTAGAATTTTATTTGATGGATATTTTGGGTTCACAAATTTTATAACTGCACCCATTTAAATGGATTGCCTACGTATTTAAGTCGAGATTAACTCTGAACTAAAATCAAGTCAAACGTAGATCAAAAAGATACATTTATTTATTTATTTATTTATTTATTTATTTTGGTAAACCTTAGAGAGTCATTCAATAATTTAAGAATTTATAAATTATGGCATCACTGTAAAAAGAGCACATCCCGCCAAGGTTGACACCTACTCCTTTATACCATTCATATGCCAATTTTAAATTTTATTTTTATTTTAGTTTTGTGGCTATACTCATTTGAATGGATTGCATTTGTATTCAAGTCGAAATTAACGCTAGACTGAAATCAAGTCAATGTAGTTTCAAAAAAAAATTATTTACTTATTATTTTCATTTTTGGACTTATTGAATATAGAATTCATTTAATTTTATTTGTAAATCTCATTTGGGTGAATCACAAAGCATTATGACTGCACTTGAGTGAAATCACAAAACACAGTAACCACACCAATTTTGATGGATTCACATTTAAAATTTAAAGAAGTGAAATTTTAAAATTTTGCTTAATTTGTAATTATATTTATTTAAATAAGTTGACTAAATACCAGAACCGAGCGCAAAGGCAGGTAAGAATTAAGTCAACTAATTTAAACGATTTATTTTTTAATTTATTTCAATAAAAATTTGAGTTCCACTTTATTTTTTATTATATTCATTTAAATATGTTGACTACACATTTGAACCGGACGCAAGACTGGGTTAAAATTAAGTCAACCAGTTTAAGTGAATTTGTAATTTTTATTTAAGTAAAATTTTAGTTTTACTTGATTTGTGATTCAATTCATTTAAATAGGTTGACTACATATTTCAACTGGGCATAAGGTCGCGTTAAAATTAAGCCAACTAATTTAGGTAAGTTTTTATTTTTAATTAATTAAGTGAAAATTTGAGTTTCACTTGATTTGTGACTGTATCTATTTAAATAAGTTGTCTACGTATCTAATTTGAGCACAAATTCGAATTATAATCAAGTTAACCGTAGTTCTGTAAAGAACTTAATTTTTTAATTTTAATTTTGACAATTTATACTGTTCGTTTTAGTTTTGCTAAAATTTAAAGGTCATGTTGACAATTATATTTTGAGTCGCTTTGAAAAAGTTAATAATTTAAATGTAATGGAGAACTTAATAAAAATAAGTTCTAATCATAAAAAAATTTAAATTAATTTTAGCCTCCATGACTAACGACAAATCAATGTCAAATTTTATATTTTAATATTATTTTGCAGAGCATAAAGCTGTCAATAATTTTTATGGGCCATTGAGCCATATTTGGGGAGTATAAAACTGTCTATTTATTTTTATTAAGTTAAAAAGCCATTTTTTGGAGAGTTAAAGGCTGTTCATATTTTAAGTGAGCTAAAAAAGACATTTTTGAAGAGTACAAAAGTTGTCTGTATTTTAAGTGGGCTAAAAAACCATTTTTAGAGACACAAATGGGTTGTTCATATTTTAAGCGGACTTAAAGCAATTGGTGACGGATCCAAATGGGTTGTCCAATGTTTTAGAGAGTACAAAAACTGTCCGAATTTTATGTAGGCTAAAAAGTCAATTTTTGGAGAACACAAAGGTTGTCTGAATATTAAGTGGGCTAAAAAGCCATTTGGCAGATGACCCGAATGAGCTGTCTAAATTTTTGGAGAGCATAAAGGCTGTCCAAATTTTAAGTGGGCTTAAAAGCCAATTTTGGAGGACTCGAATACGCTGTCCAAACACCTCCATAGTTTTAAGAATTTATAGGAAGGTATACGACCATTCTATAATTATTAAGGTGTTTTATTTGTTTTATCGTGGGGTACCTTGTTGAAAATATAATTTGCAAAAAGTAATGCTTAACTCTACAAGTTGTGAGATAAATTTGAACTTATTAACATGACATTCATTATTTTTTTAAGGTCTATTCTTACGTGCAACCACACCATTATGCTGAGGTGAATAAGGTGTTGTAGTTTTGTATATGATACCATATTAAGAACAGAACTCACTAAAAAGTACCAAGTGGCCTTTGGTCTAATGATATAGGTGTTTGTCTCCAAATGAGAGGTTGGGAGTTCAAGTCTTGTTAGGACCGTGTGTGAGTTTTTGCCATTCAAAAAAAAAGGAACTCACTAAAAAATGATTCGTATTCATCACCGCTATTACTTCTAATCAATTTTATTTTCTTACCAAGTTGATTCTCAACTTTATTTTTATACATTATAAATAATGATAATGACCTCATCCTTACTTCTTAGCAAGTAAACATAACAATATTTAGTACATTCAACTATCAACATAATAAAGTACTTTTTACCACCTCTAATTTGAACAAACTTTAAGTCACAAGTAACTCAAGAGGTTCAGTACTTCTTTCAACGGAATGAAAAAGCATTTTTGCAAGTTTTGCTTCTACACAAACTTCACATTTATGAACTAAATCGATATGAAATTTAGTCAACCAAATTTTGTTAACCAATCTATGTAAAGTATCATAGTTAACATGTTATAGTTTACTATATAATACATTAGATAACTCAAACATATAAGTAGAAGGTTTCTCACATCAATAGAAGGGAATACGTTCATTACATTTAGTTTAAAGGGCCATCATTGATATGCCTATTCTTTACAAGTTATGGAGAGCCAAAGGCTGTTCATATTTTAACTGAGCTAAAAAGACCATTTTTTAAGAGCACAAAAGCTGTTCGTATTTTAAGTGGGCTAAAAAACTATTTTAGGAAAACACGAACGGGTTGTCCATATTTTAAGTGAGCTTAAAGCCATTAGTGGAGGAGCCGAATAGACTGTCCAATTTTTTAGAGAACACGAAGATTGTTCAAATTTTAAATCCGCTAAAAAGCCAATTTTTTAATAGCACAAATGCTGTCCGAATATTAAGTGGACTAAAAAGTCATTTAGCGGAGGACCCGAATGGGTTGTCCAAATTTTTGGAGAGCACAAAGGCTGTCCAAATTTTAAGTAGGCTTAAAAGCCAATTTTGGAGGACTCGAATGAGCTATCCAATTTTTTGAGAGCACGAAAGTTCGAAGTTTAAGTGGATTTAAAGCCATTTTTTTGGAGAATGATCAAAATTATATTTTTATTGTGGATCTGATCCGAAGATGTACACTCAAATCATCATTTTAAATATAATGTTGCTATTGTAGTGGCAACAACAAAATATATATTTGTTTTGAGAATTTTGAGATATCTAAACCCCTTTATTTTGTTTAAAAAAATTATTTGGGTCCGTTCCAAAGAAAGTACACCCAAATCATTTATTATTATTATTAGTGGCAGAAAGCACACTAAAATATGTTTCTTTCTTTTTTAACTGCCTGAACTATACGGGAGATTTTGACAAAATTAATATATTTTTTTTTGTTCTAGATTTAGAATCCACAAAACAAAATTTATTTTGAGAAAGAAGGGGGAGAGAGAGAGAGAGAGAAAAGAAAGACCCAAATGCTTTTGATCTTGTTTGCTCTTCCACATGCTCTCTGCCTTCTTGATTCTGCTTTCTCCGATTTTTTATTTTTCCATCTCCCTCTATTTTTTTTTTACCCGAATGCCTCTCAAAAGTTGCCTATTTTTTTCTTCCCTGAAATGGTTCTTTAAATTCCCTCTAGTCCCTTTGATAATACACTGTTCTAATACTTATACAGAAATGTTAAAAATAAAAAATAAAAAAAAACGTGAAAGAAGAGCTGTCCAACAATTCAACTTTTGTGCCCAACGTGGGCAACTGTTGTGATGATGGCCTCATGGGTTGTTTCAAGTTCAACTTCCAAGTCCCACCACCTGCACATTTGCAGGTTTTATTTTTATTTCTATTTTTTATAACTATTTTGTACAACACAGTAGTGGATGAGACACACGCGATGCATGCACAATTTGAATTTATTTAAAATGTATAAAAATAATATATTTATTTAATATTGTAAATTTTAATTTAATATACAATTTTTCTTTTTAGAGAAATTTAAGAATTAGTCCTTTTTTTGGATATCATAAGAGGATTAGTCCTGATTTAGAATCTTAAAATTTAATTTTCAAAGATTTTTCAAAACTAGCGTATCCCTTAAAACAAGTAACCTCTCTCTCTCTCTCTCTCTCTCTCTCTTCAATGAAAAATCAAAATAGAACATGATACCAAAAAATTACAACTGATATAGAGATTTTTGCAAAAACACCTAACTGATACAAATTACAACTAATACATTTATCACTACACGCCAAACATTTAGCTCAGAACCCCCAACTAATACAATTTACAATAGATACATTTATCATAAAGTTACTACTCACTTATCAAGTGATACTTTTAGGATTTCATTACTTGTGAAAACTACAATTGAGACAGAGATTTTTGGAAGAACACCTAACTGATACAACTTACAACTCATGCATTTATCACTTTAGGCCAAACATTCAGTTCAGAACACCCAATTGATCCAATTATCAATGTGTAGAAATGATCCATTTCAACACTTATGAAAATCACAACTGATACATAGATTACTTCACCATGCACAAATAATTGAATTATGAAATCGCCAAAAATCAACATAAAAACCCACCGACAGATTTGAGATGATTCTCATCTACACGCCTTTGCAATGACCTAAAAAACAATTTAAACTCATTCTCGTCTTCACTTGTGATTGAATTCCTAAAAATGATACAATCTGATACTTGATTACTACAATATTAATTGATTGCACCTTCAGACTTTGCGCTGTCGGGTATGTTTGCGATTCCTTATCTTCTCCGTCGATGAACCCCAAACCACATCCGAAACACAAACTAAAAATTGTTGAAACTGAGAATCGTTGAAATTGTTAAAATCAAAGACTACATAATCGAGTTCGCACCTGTTGACTTTGCACCATCGAAAAATATGGAGAATCGTCGTCTTCTCCGGCGAGGATGCCGAAATATCTTAGGGTTTGTGTTTAGAGGCACACGGGGTCGTCTTCTCTGGCGAGGATGCCAAAATATTTTAGGGTTTGTCTACCAGATGCCAAGACATCTTAGAGTTTGTCTTTGGAGGCACATGGCGTCGTCTTCTCTGGCGAGAATGCCGAAAATAGCTTAGGGTTTGTGTTTGGGGGCACACGGCGGCCTCTTCTCCGATGAGGATGCTGAAATAGGGTTGAGATTTTCGGAGGCAAACGGGGTTGAAATTTACGGAGGCACACAAGGTCGAATTATTCAAACATGCAAAAACAGAATATTGAGAGCATTTTCGTTAGTTAGTTATTGTATTGGACTAAATCTGTGAAAAAAATAAGTTATGAGACTAAAACTTTATTATCAATTGATAATAGAACATTTGCTTAAATTTTTCTTATTTTTATACTAATAATCCACATACAATGAATTACCCCCCAAAAATTATTATTACCCAAAATAAATCCACATACAATAACAAAAAGATTTGTCACATAAAATAATCAACAGTTGATATGAAATTTAGAATCATAAAACAATTCACCAGTTGTCCTCATTACCTAATAGAATTGTCTCATTGCGACTTTTGTCATAGTTTTGGAAAAAAATGGAAAAAAAAAAAACAAAGTACGTAAGTTTACTTAGTATGAAATTTAGTGTAACATAAAAATAAGCAATAATAATACGTATGACGATAAAAAGTTTACCTCGCCGTAGTATTGCACATCTTTGCATAAGGTTTTAATTGTTCTATCTATTGTTGCTTATAAAACTGAGCATGAAGTTTTTAAAATTCAAATTAATATGATAATTGAGTAATTTTTTAAGTAAATACATCTATATTAAAATGTAGAATGAAAGAAGGAGTTACATCTATGTTTAGATTTTTAAGTAAATACATTTGTGTTTCTTCATGCTTGGTTAATTGATATTTGTTTTTTATTTTTAATGTAAGAACTATTCGGAGATGTGAACATAGAAGAAATTTTGTAGTTTTATTTTTAAATTATGATTTTTTTTAAAAATTTATGTTACAAACGCAACCTGTTGCCTAACCTCTTGCAGATTAATTAGATGAAAATTTTAATTTTGAGTTTGTTTTCCAATTTAAAAAAAAAGGAACTTTAAAATACTTTGAAGAAAACCGTACAAATAAAGAATACAGTACAAATAAGTTAAATACATTTGGTAAAATGTACATGAATAAATGCACCATCTTTTTTTATTTCTAATTAAAAACAGAAAATTTAAGGGATTGAAGGAGAACATCGTAAAATACTTTTAAATGAGAGAAGAAAATAAATAAATAACAATAATAAAAAAAACCAATAGGTGATAATACACAATGAGTTGCTCGAAGGGGCAATGCACAGTATTTATAGATATATAAAATAAAGCTATAGGCAGCAAAAGAGATGTGGGGGTTTCCCCACGTTTTCTCTCATTTTTATTTTTTATTTGTTTTTTTAAAAAATAAATATATATTTAATCTACTTAAAATTAAAATTTTATATTTCAACACCTGTAAATCGAAAAAATGTGCTTTCACTTGTTTTGTAAATAAATTTTTATTATATCTTTTTTTTCCACCACATCGTTCACCACTTTCAGCTACCACCTCTGATCACCTCCCCTCTTGGCTACTTTTTCCGGCCACTTCCTCTAGCCACGACCTCCAATCACCATTTTGGCTATCATTTTCGATCATTACGTTCGGTCACTATTTTTGTCCACCACCTCTGAGGCTCCGACCACTACTTACGATTACTGTCTTCGATCACCATCGTTACCTTTTTTCTATCATTACTAGCTAACACATCTAGCTACCACATTCGACCACTATTTTTTAAATATTAATGTGTTAAATATATTTTTATTATTATTATTTTACAAAATAAATAAAAAAATAAAAAAATTATAAACGTTACCAAATGCCCTTGGTCGGTTAACATTCATTTGGATTGCAAAGAAGAAGAGTGAGTAAAAATGATAGTTATAAAAAAATAAATAAATAAGAGGAGAACATTGAAGAGAATGGAGAGAGCTTTTCTTTCTTTCTTTTTTTTGATTAGACAATAATCATGAAGAAAAGAAAATGAATAACTTCATATGTCAAAATCTATAAAAATAAGTAGATGGGTATTATACATTAAAATATATATTTTATGATAAATATTTCACATTTTTTTTATTTTCTCTCAATTTTAAAAAAGAAGAGAAGTACTTCAAATACTTAAATTTTATTTTCTACTAACACTCAGAGCCGGCCTTAAGGCAAAGCCCACAAGGCAATGGCTTTGAGCCCTTAAATTTGTGCAAAAATTAGAGCCCCCAATTTTTTTAAAAAAATTAATATTAAAATCCTAAATTTTTTTATCTTATACACGCTTAGACAAGTCACGTAAGTGAAAACTGAGAATATCGTAAATCGAACTGAGAAAATCCAAAATTGTCGTCATCATCTCACACAGACAAGTCGTCGCCGACTCGCTGTGTGCGTGAGTGTGTCGCCGTCTGGCCCGTTTCTCTGCTGTGCATCTCTGAGAATTGATCTCTCTCTCTCTGCTGCAGTGCTGCTATGCGTCTCTCTCTCTCTGCCTCAGAGCCTCCGCTGCTGTGCGTCTCTCTCTCTCTCACTCTCCTCACTATTTTTATTATATTAATATTATTTATATATATAATATAATATATGTTTATATCATTAAGCATTTTTTATGTTTCCTATTTATATTTTTTTGATTGTTATTTTTAATATATGTTTATTATATAATATAAGTTAATATATTATGTGCACTCAATTAAATATTTTTCTGTTTGCTATTTTTTAATTTTTTAAAATTCTTTTCTGTTTGCTTTTTTTTTTATTTGCAGAATTTTATAACCATGCCTCCTAGAAAATATTTGTCTGGATCAAAAAAAAGAAAAAAAAAAAGCAAAAAGTAGAAGAATTAATTCAATCTCAAGTGAAACCTCTTGATAAGTTTTTTAGTGGTAAAAAACTAATAGAAAATTCTAGTTTGGTTGAAGATTCAGTGAATGAAGAAGAACTTGAACATTTGGAAAATGAAGAAAATAATGATTTAGTGAATTAAATCCTAAACAATAATCAATGTACGGATGAGAGTGATAATGAAGATAGCATTGATGGAAATCAAAATACAGGGTTGAGTTCAGAAAATAGACCTTTAAATATTGATGATCCAAGTAATTGGAACCATATTGATCAGAATTTAAGAGATTTATTGGTAGAAAGAGATTCTAGATCTAGAAGAATAAATGATGATGACAATTTTCCTAAAAATGTTTTTGGTAGACATTTTTCTTCTATATATTATATTCGGTATATATCAAGTGGAGAGAAACATGAAAGGAAATAGCAAGTCTATTCAGATGCTTTGGACATAGTTTTTTTTGCTTTTGTTATAAATTGTTTAAACAAGATGGAAACAGAACTCAATTGGCTTGTGAAGGATGTAAAGATTGGAAAAATGTTGGTCAGAGACTTAAAGGTAATGAAAGTAGTGATGAGCACATTATATGCATGAGCAAATAGATTGAGTTGGAGATGAGATTGCAAAAAAGTGAAACAATCGACAAAAATGTGCAAGAACAAATCAACAAAGAGAGAGAGAGCACCGGAAGGGAGTATTATTGAGAATACTAGCTATTGTTAAAACACTTGCGAAAAATAATTTACCATTTCGTAGAGACAATGAGAAGATTTATCAAGAGAGAAATAAAAAAATTTTAAGCATAATTGAGATGAATGCCGAATTTGATCCAATAATGCAAGAATATCTTCGAAGAATTTGTAGGAATGAGATTCATTATCATTATCTTGGTCACAAAATTCAAAATGAACTTATTCAGATGTTAGCAGGTGAAATAAAAAATACAATTGTTTCAAAAATCAAATAAGCGAAATACTTTTCAGTTATCCTCGATTGTACTCCGGATATAAGTCACGAAGAAAAAATGTCACTTGTAATATGATGTGTGGATGTTACAACAAATCCAACAAAGGTCCAAGAATTTTTTATAGAATTTTTGAAGGTGGAAGATACCTCAGGATTGGGACTTTTCATTTAACTTAAACAGGTATTGAGTACTCTTCGACTTTGTATTGATGATATAAGAGGACAAGGGTATGACAATGGCTCCAATATGAAAGAAAAACACAAAGGTGTACAGAAAAGACTACCTGAAGTAAATCCTACAGCATTTTATACGCCATGCGTGTGATGCCCCGTCCTCCGGGCACGTCGGAACATCCATAAGTATAGGTAAGGGGAATATTATAGTCATTCATTCATATTTAAATATCATAAATAGTGCATCATTAAGTGTTTAAAACTGATTAAAAGTACATAACGATTACAGTTTCTCCAACGGATTCAACAAAAATTTATAATACGCTCATGGAAACCGAACAAAAAGAACAAAAGGTAAAAACTCAATTCTTCAGCTAGCATGGTCGGGGTCCACAAGCTCCTGCCACTCACTCTGTTCTTCAATTCTATCTGCTTCTTCGGGGGCAACTTTCTCAAAGAACTCATCACACTCACCTGTGGCACGAATGCCATGAGCCAAAGCCCAGAAGCAAATTCTCTAAACCGTCTAACAAACTCACAAAAAAATATCCTACAATACATATCGTATAATACCCAATATAATTTAAGGCCAAAGAGACAGACAATTTAACTTTTTCAACAGGATAAGCATATATATAAGAACAATTGTACGAGTGCGTGATGCAGATGAATGCAATGCAGATGTCCAACCCGACTTGTATCTAGAAATAAAAATAGGAGTTCCACTTTAGGACTTATTTTTATTACTTGTATGGACTTAATATCATTATTGCCACCTCAAGGACTTATTGTCAATGCCATGATGGGACTTTATGTTATTGCCACCTCAGAAACTTATTGTCAATGCCGTGATGGGACTTTATATTATTGTCGCCTCAAAGACTTATTGTCAACGCCGTGATGGGACTTTATATTATTGCCGCCTCAGGAACTTATTGTCATTGCCGTGATGGGACTATATATTATTGCCTTCTCAGGGACTTATTGTCATTGCCGTGATAGAACTTTATATTATTGCAACCTCAGGAACTTATTGTCAATGCCGTGATGGAATTTTATAGGGTTACCCATATGAAAAACTAGGATGCTCGCTTAGTATCAACCCAAGATCTAAATTAAAACTACTGACAAACCCATAGTGCCTAAACCTCATTTTTATAATAAAAACTTCCAATTTTATTTTCAAACATGGCAACCAGGGACGCTCTAGACCCACAACCACTGAACAATGATTCCCAACCCAATTTGATAGGTACGAAGGACTTTGATAACCCAATATGCAATGTAAGAATGCCCACGAATGTGCAATATGCCTCTTGTGTACAACTACTCATTGCATAGTGTATAAACATGATATAGCACATGGTACAACTTGCTAAAACATTAAG
Source organism: Heliamphora exappendiculata (assembly GCA_034768845.1). NCBI lineage: Eukaryota > Viridiplantae > Streptophyta > Magnoliopsida > Ericales > Sarraceniaceae > Heliamphora > Heliamphora exappendiculata. The sequence goes on along the minus strand of JAOTRH010456350.1, from coordinate 8,936 downwards.
TATAAGCATGTGAAGCATAACCACAATTTAAGAAATATAGACTCGAACCATTGGCATGAGTTCATCTCATCAAAAGCATCATTTTCTTACACTAATTACTCACAAAGTTCATATAAGGTTCACACACTCATGTCTCAGAAGTAACACACCATTCAAACACTTAACCACTTTTAGGTACAAGTTTAATTGTTAGTTTTAAAATTACAATAGCGTTTTGAAATACTTACACATAGATTTAACATATGATATTTTAACACCAATTAGATAAAAATATTCTCTACAATTTTCATATTTATCACTAATGCTAGATCCTAAGGCACGGAGGTCATTTATTTTATTTAAGTGAAAACGGTTCAATAATTTACAGAAAAATACATAAGAATTGAGCTTCTGTTGGCCACTGTTTTGGGGTATCAATTCAAGGGTTATGGCTCTGATTTTTGTGAAATTTTATTTTAAGGTGTCCCCTACAAGTTTCATGTTTTGAGTTAGGGCAAGTTATTTGGAAAAAATTTGAGATTTTTGCCAATTTATAAAATGGGTTCAGTAAGCCTAAAAAGGGTATGCAGAGTGTGTTTTTAATAGAAAATGCTCAAAACCTCTGGGACATCATCCGAGGGTATTTTGAGCTGATATTTTCTCAGTAATTAGTTTAATATGTTAGCTACATTTTTCATGCTTACCACTTTTAGATTTGGCTTATAAAAAGTTATGTTTTAGGTCTCACAAAAATGTTTGACATAGAGGTCTATCAGTCACTGAACCTTAACAGTGACTTTAGGAAGGCTTTTGACCCGTCAAGACTTCATATTTGTGGCTCATTGTGGGTGAACCAAAAGATAAATATGTTCCCTACAAGTTTTGTGTTTTGACCTAAGTTCGGTTCTCACTCTAACTTAAGGTTTTTAGGTCTGCAACTCAGAGTGGTCGAGATCTGACACTCTTTAGCAAAAATAAGATATTTGGAGTTCTACCCAACGAAATTACTTCAAACCAATTTTGTATGAAATAGAACTCAAAAATATAGATCTGAACACAAAAATAACTTTAAGACCATTTTTCTACATTTAGTTATGTTATTTTAAAGTCGCTGGCAGAAAGTGAGTAAGTCTAGAAAATTAGGCTACTTAGGGTTTTGCTTGCTTAGCTTATGTTATGTATATTTTTGACATATTTTCTTTACATGCATGTTGTAAACTCACATAAACCAAAACTTCAGAACATGTTTAGGCCATAAAACTCAAAAACAAACACATGCAAATACATATAAAGCTTACTTATACATAAATAGTCCCTAAATCACTCCTACGATGCCTTTTTGACTCATTCTTTGTTTTATTTTGTTAAGGTTTATTATAGAGATGGATTGAGGGGTATCTTAGGGGAGAATATCAGAAGATTTAAAGGAGTTACTTACATGTTTTGAAGACCTAATGGTGGAAGAATTGTGGAATTTGGCTTTGTTGCACTCTCCTTGGTCTCCCCTAGCTTCTTCTTCTTTCTTCCTTCCTTCTTCTCTTCTTCTGCTCTTGGAAACATTTAGGAAATTTATGGTTTCTCTCCCACACTATAGAGCACGAAATATGCAGGAGAATAGGGTCGTCTTGGTGCATTTTTATAGCAAAAAGTGTAATGGAGACATAATTATTATGTATAAATTTTAAATTAAATTTTCTTAATTCCTATTGGATGCATGGGAGGTGGATTCTTTTTTAGAATTGATTTTTCAGATTTTTGCAGAGGGAAAGTCTGCTAGGGCTGTTTGGGGCAGACCAAAATCTGGTCTTGCGTTAATTTGGGGCTTAAGTTGCATTTTAATACCATTTATGTGAGAAAACGCCTAAAATATTAATTTTATGTACCTTTCTGGTGTCTTAACTTAGTAAATCCTATTATTTTAGTGTGTTTATGATTAATTTAGTATTATCATGAATTTACATAATTTTTGTAGCAATTGATTAAATTGGTATAAGCTTTTAAGTCAAATTAAGCTAATTTGACAAGAATTGACTTTTTGACTTATTTATTGTGCAGGAACTTTAAATAATATTTGTTTGATTTTTTTGACCTATAATATTATATTAGTATGTTTATTACTTCTATAAAAAGTCTTTGGTCATAATAATGCTTAATTTATACAATTTTTTCTCATTTTTGAGCTTAAAAGGGCAAAAAAGTAACTTTTTAGGCACAAACTCCAATGTGGACGGCCACTAAGGGAATTTTTGTCATTTTTGATGTTATTTTGTCTTTTATTACTTAATTATATTTAAATATCTAATTTAGGGTGTCCATGGGTTAAATTTTAAATTTGTAAGACTTTTTGCTATACTATGAGCAAAATGATCATTTTACCCTAATTATGAGAATTTTTAATTTTTAATATAATATTTCATGTTATTTACTTAATTTAAGATGTTAGGAGTCTTCTCTGAGTATTAAGGTTTTGCCTCTGAGTATTTGATATCTTTAGAATTTTCGGATCGAATTAGGGTTTTTTGGGCCGAGTTAGGGTTTTCAATCTTTCAATGACCTAATATCTTGTCAACTAAATATCGCTAATACTAGGGTTTAGGTTGGATCGCTACACTGGTCATTATAAATCGATTTGTTACAACTAGGGTCTGTACCAGGGTGTTACAATGTGGTTGTCATAGTCTTAACCTTAATTTTTGTGATATGGCTAACTCTTGTTCTAAAACTATATCTTTCTTTGGAGTGGTGCAGCATATATATGTATTATTTTCATCTTCGACAAAGTGATGAAAATTTTTGAAAGATAACGTGGAAGGTCTCACTCTTAAACCATTGTCCCAAACACGTTGAGAAAGTCGCGTTGAAAGTGTGAAGGAATAAGATACCAAGCTCTACAAATAAGAAATACTTTACTTGAGTTAGCAAATACTAGTGAAGATCCAAAAACAAAGAGTGAATTTGAGTCTCTAGCAATATATGAAATTGATAATTATGAGTTTGTGGTTGGCATGATTATTTGGCACAATCTATTATTTGCTGTTAACTCTGTTAGCAAAATCTTTCAAAGTGAAAACATGGATATAAGTAATGATATAGATCACTTAAAAGGGCTTATAATCTTCTTTGAAAGGTACAGGAAAATTGAATTTGTAGAGGTTATGATTGAAGCAAAAGAAGTTGCAACTGCAATGGAAATTGAGCCTATTTTTCATCAAAAGCGTACCATTCGCAGAAAGAAACATTTTGATGAGAATGTTGACGAAGAAATGACTCAGTCAGTTGAAGAATCCATTAGAGTCAATTACTTCATATATATAATAGATCAAGCTCTTTCTTCACTCAAAAGCAGTTTCGATCAATTTCAAATATATGAGAGAACTTTTGGATTTTTATTTGATTTGAAGAAGTTGAACTCTGTCAACAATGAATGTTTAAAGACCTATTGTGCCAAATTTGAAGATTTTTTGAAATATGATGAGATTTTTAATATTGATGGGAGAGATTTATTTTTAGAATTGAAAGTTCTGAAAGCAATTTTACCAAAACAAACAGAAAAGTCAATTGAAGTACTGAGTTATTTAAAACTAATGGACGATTATTTTCCGAATACATGGATTGCATATCGAATATTGTTAACTATACATGTTACAGTAGCATCAGGAGAAAGGAACTTTTCAAAGTTAAAGATAATTAAATCTTTTTTTTTTTGAAAAAAAGAGACAAGAAAAAATTATTTAACTTTTTAAAGAAATCAACTGATATGACTTAAAAGCTAACTTTTTTACATAAAATAAATCAAATTTTAAGTAAAACCAAACAGCCCTTACACTGAAATTTTTTACTAAAAAAACACACACACACACACAAATAATAGCCTTTGTTTTGACTAAATTGTCGGGAATTGTGTTTATTTTCTTTTTTTGAATTTTTTCATTTTTTAATATTTTTTATTTCTTGAATTCGATCACGTGATCTCAAAAAATAAAAAAAATTTATCAAAAAATAAAAAAATTTATCAAAAAATAAAAAAAATTCAATAAAGACGAAAATAAGCAACATAAAATTTAGATTATTAATTTATTTTGATTTGTTTTTTGTTTTTTTTTAAATTTTTTATATATTGATTAAAAAATTTTATTTTTTGAGCTTGTCATAAATCAAAAAATATAATTATTTAATTAAATAATAAAAAAATTATTTAAAATCAAAATAAGGAAAATTAAAAAAACCAAATAAGCAATTATTCCAAGCGGCTAGTATCCAGACGGAGCCTTAAAAGACCTTTAAATAAAACGGGAAAAGCGCAAATGAGGTGCGCATGATAAGAAGATATGCCACTCCTTCTCCATCCCTGTAAGTCTCTCTCTCCCGCAACCTTATCCCTACCAGTCACCAACTTCCCAGCTTCCCCCAACACCATAAAAAAACCATCTTTCGCAGCCTCACCCAATTTTCAGAGTTCAAACCCCTCATTTTTCTTACCCAAAACCCTTAATTTTCCTCGGAATTCTTCAATTTGGAGAAGAACCCACATTTCCTTTTGCTCCCAGAATGACGCTTCTGAAGAATTCACGCCCGCACGGTTGCCGGAACATCCCGGAAATGAGACAATTCGAGAGGTTGAAGAGTTTGGACTGCTGGGCAAGCCAACTCCTAAGCCAATTACAAATGGGTCCGTCGCAGATGTTGATACGAAACCTCCGAAACCCGACGAGGACGAGGTGTTGAAGCCCTTTTTGAAGTTCTTTAAACCCAGAGATTCGTTAGAAGAATCGAGTGATTCAGAAGAGACGATCAGAATTGGAGGAGAGACTAAGAAGGTCTCCGTCGAGTATTACGAGCCGAAACCCGGCGATTTCACGGTCGGAGTCGTCGTTTCCGGCAATGAGAACAAGCTGGACGTCAATGTCGGGGCGGAATTGTTGGGCACAATGTTGACGAAGGAAGTGCTTCCTTTGTGCGACAAAGAGATGGGTTATTTGTTGTGTGATGCGGAGAAGGATGCCGAGGAGTTCATGGTCCGCGGCAAGATGGGGATTGTGAGGGACGACGATGCGCTGGATGGCGAGGCGGTTCCCGGGAGGCCGGTGGTGGAGCCCGGGACCGTATTGTTCGCCGAGGTTCTTGGAAGAACACTCGGCGGCCGGCCGTTGCTGTCGACCAGACGGTTCTTTCGACGAATCGCTTGGCATCGAGTGAGGCAGGTTCTTTTCTCGCTTTATGTGTTTTTTTCCACCTGCACTTTGTGATTCTCTTGCAAATCTCCGTGAACTTTCTTGTTTGCATCTCAATCTTCTCTGGGATAATCGTGTGGTTTTTCGGCATTTCTGAAACTAGGAGCTCATAGAGCTCGTTTGTTTTGGCTTGTTTTGGCAAACTAACAATTGATTTGGACTATTAATTCAGAGTATTACTCAATTTGATGTTTGTTTGTATAAAAAAAAACTCACACTAATTATCTAGATGGATTGTTAGTTCGCCAAATGAGAAATAAATGAATGAGGAAAGGTGTGAGATTAGAAAAAATTAAATTAAAGAGTGAATTTAAAAATTTTAAAAAATAATAAAAAAATATTAAAATATTAAAATAAATAACATAAAATTTAATTTATTAATTAATTTAAGTTAATTTTAAAATAAATTAACTTAATACAAGAGTAATATTGAAAATTAACCACTATAATTTTATCCAACATTATTCAATCATATCTAAATCAAACATGAATTTATCTAGTTCGTTATTTAATGCTACTCAAATCAAACACAAAAAAATTAATCTCACATCATTACTAATTCTACCTCATTACCAATCTCACTTCACTATTAATCCCACATAATCCATACCGGTTATCAAACGAGCCCTATAGATTATAACTTATAACAAAAGTTGCGAGTGCTTGATAAAGAATGTAGCTTGTAACTTATAGCTGAAATAAAAAAAAAATAGTTATAATTTATAGCAAAAATTATAAATATTTAAAAAATATTATAATTTATAATTAAAATGAGTGAGAAAAAGTTAAAATTACTAGCCTTAAAAGACCTTAAATAAAACGGGAAAAGCGCAAATGAGCTGCGCATGATAAGAAGATATGCCACTCCTCCTCCGCCATCCCTGCAAGTCTCTCTCTCCCGTAGCCTTATCCCTACCGGTCACCAACTTCCCACCTTCCCCCAACACCACAAAAAAACCATCTTTCACAGCCTCACCCAAATCCCAGAGGCCAAACCCCTCATTTTCCTTACCCAAAACCCTTAATTTTCCTCGGAATTCTTCAATTTGGAGAAGAACCCACATTTCCTTCTGCTCCCAGAATGACGCTTCTGAAGAATTCACGCCCATACGGTTGCCGGAACATCCTGAAAACGAGACAATTGGAGAGGTTGAAGAGTTTGAACTGCTGGGCAAGCCAACTCCTAAGCCAATTGCAAATGCAATTTCGGTGAAGAAAAAAAGGTATGGTTTTCTTCTCTCAATCACTCTCTCTCACTCTCTTTCTCTCTTATTCCTAAACCACGTTTGGGTTTTCTAAAAATGTATTATTTAGAATCCATTTCAACGGTGACAAAACCCGTTGAACAACATTCTAAATATTATTAATTTACTAAAAAATATTATTTAAAACTTGTTTCAACTGTGACAAAAATTGTTGAACAATGTCCTAAATATTATTAAGCTTGGCAAAACTATGTTTTTAGAACGAGTTTCAATCGTGACAAAAACCATTGAATAGTGTTTTGGACATTATTAAGTTTGCTAAAAATATTATTTTTAGAACCTAATTTAACCGCGACAAAAGCATTAAATGATTTATTAAAAAGATATTTTTATCTAGCCGCCGTCGGCTTTAAATTATTTTAGCCACTATCAATTTTAAGTTTAATTTAGCCGTTGTTGGCTTTAAATTAAAATTTGCTACAGTCAGCTTTAAATATAAATCTAATCGCTGTCGGCTTCAAATTAAATCTAGCCACTATTAGCATTAAAATTAGTCCCCGTTGGCTTAAATATAAATCTAGCCGTAATCAACTTCAAATTAAATTTAGCCGATGTCAACTTTAAGTTTAATTTAACCGCTGTCGACTTGAAATTAAATCAAACCGCTGTCAGCTTTAAATTAAAATTTGCCCATGTCAGTTTTACATATAAATCTAACCGCTGTCGACTTCAAATCAAATCTAGTTGCTGTTGGCATTAAAATTAGCCATCGTTGGCTTAAATATAAATTTAGCCGTTGTCGGCTTCAAATTAAATTTAGCCATTGTCGGCTTTAAATTTTAGTCATCCGCCATTGTGACTAAAAATTTATCTATAAAATTATATGATTGATTTTGGCCACAACAATGAGTTTGTCATTGAAATGACTTTTTGTCATGAAATGATTTAAATATTTTAATTTTTGGGACTTTTTGTGGTTCATCAGATTCATGGTTTACCAAATTAGGCATAGGCCTTTTTCCCAAGAATTTTTCAGTTTGGGGCCGATTTAAATGCCACAAAGTTGATTATTTGATTTTTTTTAAAAATAACATTTTAGTAAATCAATGGGGACTAAATTTAAAATCGATACGGCTATTAATTTAAAGCTGACAGCGGTTAAATTAAATTTGAAGCCAACAATGACTATATTTAATTTCAAGCCGACGGTGGCAAATTTTAATTTGAAGCTGACAGCGCTTAGATTTAACTTGAAGCCGACAGCGACTAAATTTAATTTAAAACCGACAACGGCTAGATTTATATTTAAGCCAACGAAGGCTAATTTTAATGCCGACAGCGACTAGATTTGATTTGAAGCCGGCAACGGTTAGATTTATATTTAAAAGCGACAGTGGCAAATTTTAATTTAAAGCCGACAACAGCTAAATTAAACTTAAAACCGACAGCAACTAAATTTAATTTGAACCCGACAACAGCTAGATTTATATTTAAGTCAACGAGGGCTAATTTTAATGTCAACAGCGTCTAGATTTAATTTGAAGTCGGCAGCGGCTAGATTTATATTTAAAGCCGACTGCGGAAAATTTTAATTTAAAGCCGACAACAGCTAGATTTAATTTGAAGTCAACGGTGGTTAAATTAAACTTAGAGCCGACAGTGGTTAAAATAATTTAAAGTTGACGGAAGCTAGATAAAAATATCTTTTTAATGAACTATTTAACGCTTTTGTCGCGGTTAAATTAGGTTCTAAAAAAAATATTTTTAGCAAACTTAATAAAGTCTAGAACACTGTTCAACAGTTTTTGTTATGGTTGAAACTGGTTCTAAAAATATAGTTTTGGCAAGCTTAATAATATTTTGAACATTGTTCAACAGTTTTTGTCACGGTTGAAACGAGTTCTAAATAACATTTTTTAGTAAATTAATAATATTTAGAACGTCGTTCAACGGTTTTCGTCACAATTGAAACGGGTTCTAAATAATATATTTTTAGAAAACCCAAACGTGGTTTAGGATTGAGAGGGATAGAGAGTGATTGAGAGAAGAAAATCATACGTTTTTTTTCTTCACCGAAACCGCTTTGCCTTTTCTTTTTCTTTTTTTCAGATTACTTCTTTCCCTCCAGTCTTCTCCTCCTAATGCTCCAAAAATTTTCTTCCAATAGTTGGCTCTTCTTTTGTGTTTTTGGTTGAGCCAAATGACCCTCAAAAGTTGCCCCATTTCACTATGCATAGCAATGCATGTATATAGATAGAAACTACCAACCCACGTTGAAAGTGGGTGGTTAATTTTCTTTAAAATTGGACGCATGTCATTGTTTGAGAAAACATAGGAACTGGATCAGAGAACATGGTCATTTTGTGCACTTTTATTATTTATTTAATTTCTTTTCTAACACATCACATCATGATGTGTTAAAGAAAGCTAGAGTACCTAGCTAATAAAAGAGTCTATCGGTTCTTCCCACGTTTTCCTTTTTTTCTAACCTTTATATATATATATATAAGAGTACCTAGCT
>JAOTRH010456339.1:0-29468 GCA_034768845.1 Heliamphora exappendiculata | reverse complement strand
TGTGTTTCAAGTTGATCTTCAGGTACCAAAAAGTTAGTGTCAACACAAATTAATTTTGTGTCAACACAAAAAGTGCCAAAGTGCCAAGGACTCATTTTGAGTCGACATAAATTAATTTTGTGTCGACACAGAAGTGATCTTCACTTTTGGTTTTTGAAAGTTTGAGTCGATACAAATGGAAATTGTGTCGACACAAAACAACCAAGACCACCGGCAGATTTTTGGTGTCGACCCCACGACAAATCGTGTCAACCCAAAAGTCCAGAAGCCTGCCTGCAGAATTTTGGTGTCGACCCCAAGAAGATTTGTGTCGACATAAAACTACCGAAGCTAACTGCAGAATTTTGGTGTCGACCCAAAAGCACATTTATGTCGACACAAAAGTACCGAGACTTCCTGCAGAGATTTAGTATCGACATCAGAGACAAGTTGATTCGACACCAAATGGTTCCTCCAGATGCTAAAGTTTCAAACGAGTCGACACCAGATTAATTTGTGTCGACCCCAGAACGTTGGAAGGTAAAGTGCAGAATTTGTGTCGACCCCTCACAACATTCGTGTCGACCCAACCACTTGAAGATCCCTGCCTTAGACATTTTGTGTCGACACCAAAGCTATTTGTGTCGACCATAAAGACAGAAATTCAAACTACGGCAGATCTCAACGGTTGGATTTTTGGCATTTATTCCCCCCACCTATCTCCAACGGTCAAGAACTCATAAGAATTTATATAAGGAGTTACTTCTCAGCATTTAAAAAAAAAAGAGACTTGCATTTACTGTTCTATTGCTCAAATTCATCTAAAAAATTATTAAGCTCATATTTATTGCTGCAACTCCTGTTCTTGTTCCTTATCTCTCTTTGTCCTTTCATTTATTGTAAATCAATCTTGTAAAGAGAGTGAGTGTTCTTCATTCATTACATCTCATTTATTGTAATCAAGGGTAAGTCACCCTGTTAGCCTTTGAGTGAGTGAGTGAAACTCGTCAAAGAAGAGTTCAAGAGATATTAGAAGAAAACAGGAGCTTCTTTTCATAGGATCTTCTTGAGTGAGTGAGTGTAACATGCTTGTGAATGTGTCTGTAAACATTTAAATAGCTCAAGTGAAATCTTGAAGCTTGTAAAGGCTTTGAATACGGCCGGAAGTATTCTGAATAGTGGAAATAGTCAAGGGAGATCTTGAGGAGTGGACGTAGGCTAGGATAAAGCCGAACCACTACAAATCGCTGGTGTCTGATTCTATTTCTCTATCCCTCATCTTTTAATATTTGCTTTGATTATATAATTGCATATCGTGCTTTATAGTAATATTAAAAGATTTCTGAAAAGGTTTTTTAAACTATTTATCTCTTTAAAGGACCCAATTCACCCCCTCTTGGGTTGCCTAGATCTAACATCTTCTTTAATCAAAATGACTACTTTATTAGTCTTATGGGTGGTTGTTTATGAGCTGAGAAATTAGGTTTGATTGGTAATTAATGTTCTACTAAATTCCTATCTAAACCTAACATCTCTTTATATCTCTAGGCAAAACAATCTTTATACTCACTAAGGAGACTTATAAGTTTGCTTTTCATTTCATTACCCAAATTGAAACTTACATAGATAGGTCTTGAATCTTAACAAGATCCTAAATTGACCTCTTCTAACCTATCTTGCACTTCTATATTTACATCATCTAACTTTACAGGCGCAGCTGTATGTTCATCCATCGACAGACCCTTTCAATTGTCTGGACTCTCATTTAGTACACACTCATCCCAATTGTAAGGGGGAGGGCTCTCTTCTTGTAATCTTCTTTCAAGGAAAAACATATAAAGTCTTTGAAACATAGACTTTATTGCTTCATCCTTTTTTGCTATCCAATCATTGCCCATCGATCTATTTCTTCATGCCTTCATAGGTCTTACATTTCTTTGCAGGCCTTTTTATAATACTAGGCCTTGGAAAGTTCTAACTTGCTTTCTTTAAACCCTCTCGAATCACTTGCAGTATCTGTTCTCCAAACAGACTGGCGTTGTCAGCCACTCCGATTGATGTTATTGATCCTTTTTTGAGTTTATACAAGGGAGCCTCCACATTGTTGGTCTCAGCCTGGAATAGATTCCGTATAGCCCAACAAATCTCCATGTCTTTTCCATCTTCATCATTTTTTTTTGTGTCAGAAAGATTAGCGCATGGTGTAGGGATGATGGGATAGAACCATTTGAATGTATCCAATCTCGCCCTAGTAGCATGTTGTAATTTGAAGACGAATTGACCACGAAAAATGTGGTGGTCATCTTCCTACCTCCAATCGATAAGCATAATGCTAACACACATTGCATTGATGAAGGTCCTCTAACGAAGTTACTCACTGCAACCTTTGTATATAATAGGTCACTCTCTGTCTTGTCCAGAACCTTCAACATTCTTGATGGTAAAATATTCACTACTGCTCCATTATCCATTAAAATTTTATCGATAGAATTGCCATTGAACACAACAGTAACATACAATGGTCTCAGATGCCTTATCAAGGCTTCCTTCGGTGCTTGTATGGCCACCTGCGATTTTTTTGAGGGATCATTCTTGATGCCTATAGTTTGTGACAAAGGCATCCTTTCATTTATCTTTTTTATCCTTACAGCAGTCTCTGACTCATCTTCAACATCTTCATTAAGATGAATAGGCTGATTTAGCTTAGCTTGGAATGTTTTTGGTAGAATTAAGATCATGTTGCAGTCCATATTGGGCGTGATTGGTCCAAACTTTAGTGTTGCAAGCTTTTTCCTAAAATCTTCCGATTCACTTGAATCCTGCCCTTGGTAATTGTGGTCTTGTATTAGATTTTTTTCCTGGCTTTTCTCCATATTTGATGCCTTTATTGAATCATCATCAGACAATAATAACTTTTTTTATTTCTTCAATTTTTCTAGCCAAAACTTCTTTCGACGAAGCTCCTTGTCCCCCAGCCTTTTGATCAGGCTAAACTCTATGATCATGCTTCACATGCTTGATTGCATCTCAGGTTTGCACCATATTTGGCGCAGGCTGAGAAGGTGGGCTGTTTAGGTAGTTTGGATGTTTGTTTGGTAGCGTTCTAGCAATAAACTTCCTTTGTAGCCTTGTCTTTTGTGTAGTAGTTGCTGGGGTATACTAATCTTCTGAGGCAGGAAACTTTGGATGTTGTAACCTTTCCCATCAATTGGTAGGTGAAATTAGAGGTCTCACCATTTTTCTTGGTCCTTCTGTTGGTCTTCCTCTTCGAGATCCCTGCCAAGGGGTATAACTTCATTGAGGCCACTGGTAAGTTCTCCTAAGATATTGTCTGAATTCTTGTGTTTATGGTAAAATAGGTACCACTGGGCTTCAATTCATCAAGAATGGGCCGTCATCTGGCTTATACATCTGTATCTCACAAAAGCTAAAGATTTCAGGATCTAGCCCTTCATATATATCAATTCGGCTCCATTATATATCTGCAAATCACCTCATTCCATTGTTTGAAAATGAACGGCTGCTTCTGAGAAACATGTTTTCATATCTTTTTTGGCTATTTCAATCTCAGCCTCTTGTACAGTTCTTCGACACCTGACGCATATATATTTTTGTTCTTCATGGTCATACATTTTCGCTTTTTCTTTATTAGGCTTAGCAGATTTTTCTTGTTGTGCGAATTTTTCGTGAACAATCATGCTTGGTAACTTCCTCATGACCTTTCCTAGGTCGGCTGTGATCATGTTAATACTTATCATTTTAGGAATTGGGTCACTATCCACCTCTATGACTTCTTTCCCTTTTGCTTATTGTAACATCCTCTTTTGGATCAGATCATGTATTACATTTCGAGAAGCTACACAGTTATTAGTGGAATGTTTAAAAGAATTATGCCATTACAGTATTCTTTCTCCCTCATATCTTTGCCAAGTGAGATTAAATGGACATTCGATCAGGTAAGGAACCTTTGCTTCATCAACTCATCGAACAACTCATTTTCTTTTGACAAATCAAATGAGTATTGTCGAATAGCAAAAGGCCGGTTCCTCCTATTTGGCTGTGTCGATGGCATATTTAAATACCTATCAATTTTTTGTAAGGTATCACACACAATTGGTGTTTTACCAATTACTTGGGCTACATTGAATTCCACATCTCTTTCGACCTCTTGATAATAGGTCCATATGGAAGTTGATTTTCTCTGCATTTCTTCTCTTAATAATTCCTCATATCTAGCTCCTGAAGCCAATTCAAACAAATCTTTAAATTTCATTCTTTCAAATTTTTTTCTGAGTTCGAAATGAAGCCTATTTTACGCTAATTTTACTAATTCTATTTCTGGTAAATAGATATGACACCTATTTCTCATTCTTTTAAATTTATTAGTAAATTGTTCAGCGATTTTCATTAAACTTTGTTTTAACTTGGCTAAGTCAGCTATTGTAACTTTTGGCTCAGTCCTTAAGAACTGGGCATGGAATTGAGCCTTTATATCTTGCCAAGTTTGAATAGAGTTTGGTGGTAAATTAATAAATCATATAAATGCTACTTTGGTTAAAGAATGTGAAAATAACCTCAATTTAAGAAAATCACTATTTCCTACCTTTGCACATTGCAAAGTAAATCTACCAATATGTTCGATGGTAAATTGATTTTCTTCACTTGAAAACAAGGTAAATTCAAGTATCTTATAATTTCTAGGAACGCCTAAGTTATCCACCAAATATGGATATGGCTGGGCTATTTAAATCCTGAACAATCTCAACAATTTGTTCTTTATTGATCATAAATTATTGTCCCATTATGGAATTAACATATTCATTGGTTGTTCTATCTGATGTATAGGTTAATCAATCCTAAATGGCTCCACAACTTGTGGAGTTAGGTAAAATGGGTCTACTATAGGTGGAATTAGTTGTGTTCTTAGTGGTGGTCCCCCAACATTAGGCCTATAATATCTAGGCCTAGATCCTTGATGGCCATGTTCATAAACTGGGTTAAAATATGATCTTGACCCTTGAGAAATTCTAGGCTCAAAGATAAGGATGTAACATACCTGTTGTTGCGAATATCTAACGCTATGGGCCATTGTTGGCCCTCAATGCTCTGTCTGCAGCCTTGTCGATGGCATGTTGGCACTTGCCATTTCTTTCGACGTAGAACCCATAGGTGCTGTTCCTGAATCAGATCCATTAACCACTTTCTTCATTTCCATCATGAACTTTTGTTCTTCCACATTTGCATTGCTAAATACTTCAACCACTTTTGGATTGTTGAAAACTTCAAACACTTTTTGATTTTCTTGTGCAGAGAGCCTCTCTAGGCCCTTAGATTGACCGTTTGGACTACTCGATTGGTCCAAATCATTTGTTGCATTGTTGGTAACCTCTGTGGAGGCTACTCCTTCTTGCACTGTCTTGTCTTTTCGAATTTGCATAATTTATTCCGACTTAGTGTGTTGTCTCACCGGGCGTGCCAAACTTTGTTTGCCAAAACAAATAATTCACCATTGAGATCGACAGGAATTTTGAGAAATCAAGCGACTGTACTGGGATTCTTTGCCGTATTTCATGATTTCGCTAGAAGATCACAGTGAATGGATGAAATTATAAGTAATAAAAGGAATTTTATTACTTCGATGGATCTGGAACTGGTTACAAGTATTACAAGCTATGAACTACTCTTATATAGAAAAAAAAAGATAAGCGTTTTGCTGAGTTGAGTGTTGTCCGGATCTCAATACAAATTAACTTATTTACTCTTGGAATGCCACTTGATGCCACTTGTCAGCTTCTTAGGATGCATTTCTACACTCTCCTGATTGCCTTGATAAATGTGCAACTACTTGCGGTTATTTCATTGTTACTTGTGATTATGTGAAAAGCGTGCGTTACATCTTTTCTGTTGTTGAGTTTGCTACTACGTGGACCATTTTTTGGACAAGTGATGTTATTTTGCAAAGCATTAGATGGAGATTTATCAGAGAGAAATTAGATAGGAGTTGTTCAATAAAAATTGTTCGATGGGCTTTAAAGGCTTGCTTAATCCTTTCAGGCTTTAGATGATATCCATATTAATTCGTTCGATGAACCATTTAACTCTTGTCAATACATTTAATAAAATATAATTTAAATAATACCCTAAATCTAAATATGAATATATAACTCCAAAACCTCACAAACAAATACTATCTTCCGTAATCAAGGAAAAACAAATCCCGATAACAAGAATCACTCAAATCTTCCAAACCTTAAAGACTGAAAAAAAAAAAGGACTAAAGAGAGGGATTGACTCACTGTACCGTGTACTCTCTCTCTCTCTCTCTCTCTCTCTCTCTCTCTTATGGCTTTTCTTTTAATCCTCCAAGAATCACTCAATTCCCCACTGGAGCTCCCTTTTCCTCTATAATTCCAACAAAAAACTCTAAAATCAATTGACTTTAATAATCGGCCTATGAAGAAAGTGGGCATCGTGGAACAACTCTAGACTGAGGCAACCCCATATTCCCTTCGATCGAACCTTGAATTATGGAAAGTTGATGGCGGGATTTCTTCAGAGGTATGTATATGTTATACATATACATATAATGGTATATGTATATATACGCATTTGTGTGGGTATTCTAATGAAATTTATGTGTATGGACTGAAATATGTATAACAATTCCATTTCTTGGTTGATTTTTTTGATTAAACTTCCAATTGAAGGTTTAGTATTTGTGGACCTCGATTATTTCGTTCTGTTTCGTTAATTTGATGGTTCAGCTCTTTCTCTAACTATAAGAACATTCAGCTGTTTGTGGATGATGGGTTTTGCGATTTCTGTTCTCCCCCCGCCCCCGGACAAGGAGAGAAGGGAGCAAATGAGGTGGCATCAGTGGGGGTGGAGGCACTCGTGCGTGCGGTGGTAGTGAGGGTTTGGGAAGGTAGTGCCGCGAAGGTTTGGGATGGTGGTGTCGTTAGGGTTAGGGTTAGGGTTGGCTTTCAGAAAGATAAGAAGATGAAGGACCCTAATCCTTACGAGATGAAGAACTAGTGAGTTTTTTTTCTCTCCTCCTTCTGGGGGTAAAATTGTAAAAACATACATTTCGTTAACGCTGTTTAATTGTGAAGATTGATAGGCAATGCCAGATAGTTTGATAGAAGTCTTTGTATTTATTAAAGAAGTTTTAAGTGAAATGTCTAAAAAAATATATTTTAACTTGTAAAATTTATTAATTTTTTTTAATGTGAGAGATTCAATTGCACGATTTCTTCTGAAAATACACTCTAAACAGATAAATTTATCTATGCCTACAGATAAATTTATCTATGCATTTTAAAATATGTATAAGGAACACAGATA
Source organism: Heliamphora exappendiculata (assembly GCA_034768845.1). Classification (NCBI taxonomy): domain Eukaryota; kingdom Viridiplantae; phylum Streptophyta; class Magnoliopsida; order Ericales; family Sarraceniaceae; genus Heliamphora; species Heliamphora exappendiculata. Next base: position 22,145 of record JAOTRH010456339.1, on the reverse strand, counting down.
AATTTATCTGTGTACTTTACATGTGTAAAGCACACAGATAAATTTATCTGTACCTTCCAAAACATGTGTAAAACGCACAGATAAATTTATCTGTACATGTATAAGGCGCACAGATAAATTTATTTGTACATTTTAAAACAGATGTAAGTCAGACAGATAAATTTATCTGTGAATTTCAAAATATGTGTGTTTATGCAAGGCACACAAATAAATTTATCTGTGTATGTGTAAGGCACACAGATAAATTTATCTGTTCTAGGGTATTTTGGTCTCAAAAAGACTTTGCGCGTTAAAACTTTTATGCGGGTGAATTTTGCGCGTTAAAATTTTTTATGCTAAATGAAAAATAATAAGCATCCTATAAATTGGACTATTCACTAATTTTTCGTTTATTAAATACATCAGGAGATGTCAATGTAATTTATCTTATATTATAATATATATTAGAAAGTGTTTTATAAATTGAGAGATCTCATTATTTTGAAGACTTTATGCGACCGTCTAACTCATTTAATAGATGGGCTACTCCACCACTTCATTACCACCATAACCTCATCACCACTACTAATGCCATAATTTCATCACCACCCATCCACCTCCACTACTACTACTATTACTGCTGCCACGCATGCCATCACCATCTTTACACCACTACCAGAACACCGCCTAACTCATCTAATAGATGGGCTACTCCACCACTTCATTACCATTATAACCTCATCACTACTACTAATGCCATAATTTCATCACCATCCATTCATCTCCACTACTACTATTATTACTGCTGCCGCATATGCCACCACCATCTTTACACCACTACTAGCACACCACCCACTACTATCATATTTTTACAACCATTACTTAAATTACTATTTTCTCCACTTTCACTGTTATTACCACTATAACAAGCAACATTGTTATTCTAACACCATCGATGCCACCAAGACATTTGCCACCATGACATTTCTTCTTGTGCCACCCCAACTACCATTATCAGTGTTATTCTTCTTCTTCTACTATAATCGTTATTATCACCATAATCATCATTACCATTCTATTATTAATATTATTTTGCAACCGCAATCACCCACTTTGCATTTGCCATCATCACCATCACCGTAATTCCATTGCCACCACAAATCAAAAACTAAAAAAAAAAATTAAAAATCATAAATCTTATAAAATTAAAAATATATAATAAATTTTATATTCACCTTCTTTTACATATCAAATAACTTATTTTAGTTTAGCACTTAAATTTTTAGTAAACAGTTTTCAGTTTAAATAATTCAACATTTAAATTTTTAATACTTAGTTTTTAATTTTATTTTTATCTAACACTACTGTAGCAACGTAATTTTTTTATCAGTCTTGCTAATCACCGATGATTGCGTAGTGAATAATAACAACAAGAGTTGAATTCTAAATAGTTAGAGTTTAAATTTTGAATAGTTAGAGTTTAACTCTTACCTATTATAAATTTATCATTCATAAGAAAGTAGTTAGTATTTTTCTTTTTTTATTGATAAATTCTTAAATAATTCATGTCTAACTAAGGACAGAGCGAGAAAGAGAGAAAATTGAATTGTTACTTCCAGTATTATCCAAGTCCAAAACTACAAAGGACAATCATGAGTCTCTTTATTGCAATAATGCCCATGAAAAATGACAAGTCTAACTAACAATAATTATATGGTGGTATGTTTTGGTAATTATATTTAAATATTATATAATGTAATTTTTAGTTTTTAAAAATAAATAATAAATTTATAAAATAATAGAAGTGGTATACATAAAATAACATATTATATAACACATAAATATAATTACCAAATATGCTCACCATAGCACTGGCCCAAATAATCTTTTCTAAATATTGGACAACACATAATAATATGATAATAAAATAAAACCATTTGCCTTTCTTCTTTTTTTGGGCTTTAAGTTGGGTTTGTTGTGGGTTCCTTTCATGTTTGGTTTGTGAATATGCTTCTAGCTCCCAACTTCAATCAACACAGCTGCCAAAAGAAAATTATTGTATATTGGAAATATACATAGCCGATAAAATAATAGAAAATTTTGTGTAAGGTCCTATTTACTCGATATTACCACTCTTTACTATCTATAAAAATCCAAGTGCTACTAAATCAAAAGTGTATCTCCAAAAATAACAAAACAATGCATTTTGAATATTTCTCACACTAACCCCCGAAAATCTTATTCGGCGCAAACAAAGATTAACAAACGTATTGCAGTAGAAATACTGATACATTTATCATTTATATGTGTATTACAGGATCTTAATCGACTTATTCTACTAGAGATACTAATATATCTACTATTTATATATGTGTTGCAGGATCTTAACAGGTGTATTGCAGTAGAGATACTAATACATTTATCATTTATATACATATTGTAGGATCTTAACAGATTTGTTAGAGTAGAGATACCGATACATTAATCATTGACATATGTGTTACAGGATCAACAATGGAAGAAGCAGATCTATTCGGCGAATATCACAAAATACTTTATTTTAGTTAATTAAAAAAATATGTTTAACACCAAGAGGAAGGAAAATATCTTCGAAGTCCATAAAATGGCACTTTCATAAAAATGGCCACCCTTTCTAGAAATCTACTCACAAAATGGTTGCTGATATTATGGTCCAATCAAATTCATTAATCCAATTCCTTAAAATTTGGACTATTTAAAAGCAATTCAGTCTGAAATATCCCATATATAAATCACCGAATTATGGAGGATAAATCATATTAAATATTGATTTTATTCTTTAAAAAAGACTAAACACAAAATACAAAATTTGATAGAACTAAAACTCTTACAATCTCCTAAAAAAGAATTGATTCTTAATGAACATTAAAATAATTAATTTTTTTTTATGAGAGCAACAACCACATGTTCCACTTGAGTGGTGTATTTAGGAATAAGTCCCATTAGGAAACTTATATATTGGACGAAAAAATTGGCAAGATCTCCCCAACTAGGGTGCTAAATCTTGAAATGACTCAAAAAAGTAAGTATTTAGATCTCAATCTTGAAATGTCCCATCCATGAATCCTAGATTGAAAAAAATTGCCATAAATCATAATTGTGTTTAACTTTCTACACCTTTTTGGAAATATACTCCGACTTGATATGCTATTTTTTATTTGGCATCTTTTCGTACGAAAATTTGACAAGATCTCTCTTAATTAGGGTGTGAAATCTTGAAATGGCTCAGAAAAACAAGTATTAAGATTGCAATCATGAAATGTCTCATTTGTGAACCCTAGATCGAAAAAAATTACCAAAAATAAGAAATTGTACTTAATTTTTTCATCATTTTTGAAAATATACTCCGACCTCATATATTACTTATCATTTGGCATTTTCTCATATGAAAATAATGTATTTTACATATTGACACATATACATTGTTTGAATGAGAAAATAATAATGTGCATAGGTCTCGACCTCAGTTCTGGGGCTCAAAGCCAAGCTTGTTGGCCCAAGGCCCACTCCATTAGCCCAGATTTTTTTTTGAAAAAATAAATGTAGTGAGAATGTATTTGAATTATAGCAATGCAATTTTTCTACTTTTTTTTAAAAGAAGAATTTGTAAACCTGTAATGGAATTATATTACTTTTTGTTTAACAATAATTAGCCGTGAACACACACATGGTGTACAAGTCTGTATTTTAAAATTGAAGGAAATAAAAATAAAAAATAAAAAAATTTAATTTTAAAATTGTGAGCAATTATAATTTTTAAATTAGGTAATAAAAAAAATTTAATGGATAAAACTAAAGAAAATTGTTTTGGTATCCAAAATATCCATACAACTTCTGTAACGCCCTGAACTTGTAACACTAGAACCCCACGATGCGAACGATAAAGAAACTCCAAAATCAAAGTCTTTAAACCAAAACCGACTCAAGAAGTTCATTAGAACCAAACTTTGTTTGAATAAAAAATCGTAACTTTTCACTTTCTCCATAAACGAATGAAGTAAAAGAGAGTTTTTTACTTGCAAACAAACCCCCAAATATACCGATATATGCCACAAAGGTTGACCAAAAGACACTTAACACAAAAAAAAAACTCTTTTTAAAAGCAAAGTTTCAAAAATGTGCCATCCAGCGGACTCCCCACAGTTTGAGCGGTGAAGTACCAAAGAGGAAATTGTCCAAATACCTTTTTTTTTTCTAAATGTTGAAAAAATACCAATTTTTCTCATCAAATGAACATGATTTTTATAAATAAAAAACATGAAGTTAAAACATACAATTAACTTTGAAATCACATCCAACGTGTAATATCCGGGTATCCCACATCGAAAAGGGAGAGGGAGTTCCTGGGCTATAAAAGAAAAAATATTTGACCCTTACATTCAACGAGGCCTTTTCCTATGTGGTAGAGACCCTAGCAAAACTCCACAGTTAAGTGTGCTTACGCTGGAGCAATACAAGGATGGGTGACCTTCATGGAAGAACAAAACTATGAGGGCTTTACCTGAAGCGGACAATATCATTGCCATGTGAAGGGTCGGAGTGTTATAAATAGTATTAGAGCCGATTCTCCTCACCTCTGAGTGTAGGCCCCTACCGTCTCGCATGACACATGGGCGGGATACTGAGTAGAGCGGGTTGATAAGGACTGGCAGGCTACCGAAACTAGCAGGCTACTGCACAGGGACGTGCAGCTCTAAGGGGGGTAGATTGTGATATCCTGGTATCTCACACCGAAAAGGGAGAGAGAGTTCATGAGCTATAAAAGAAAAAATTTTGGACCCTTACATTCAACTAGGCATTTTCTCATGTGGTAGAGACCCTAACAAAAATTTGCAGTTAAGCGTGCTTACACTGAAACAATGCAAGGATGGGTGACCCATTGAGAAGAACAAAACCGTGAGGGTTTTGCCCAAAGCAGACAATGTCGTTGCCATGTGAAGGGTCGGAGTATTACATAACGTCTCAAAAATTGAAAATTTGACATTTTAAATCATAGAATTTCCTTCAAGAATCACATAATCAACCTGATATAACCACCCGATATCTCACATTCATACAGTTCATGAATCAATGGCCTTACGACCTTATAACAAATTATTACCGAATCAAATACATTCTCCAAATGTAAGAATGAGAAATACATAAGCAACTTTGGATTTTCCAAGTTTCTTCCACAATCAAATACATTCTCCAACTTTGGATTTTTCATGTGAAGGGTCGGAGTGTTACAAATGGTATCAGAGCCGATTCTCCTCACCTCCGAGTGTGGGCTCCTGCCGTCTCGCGTGACACATGGGCGGGCTACTGAGTAGAGCGGGTCGATAAGGACTGGCAGGCTACCGAAACTAGCAGGCTACTGGATGGGGACGTGCAGCTCTAAGGGGGGTAGATTGTGATATCCTGGTATCTCACATCGAAAAGGGAGAGGGAGTTCATGAGCTATAAAGAAAAAAATCTTGGACCCTTACATTCAACTAGGCATTTTCCCATGTGGCAGAGACCATAGCAGAAGTTCGCAGTTAAGCGTGCTTACGCTGAAACAATGCAATGATGGGTGACCCATTGGGAAGAACAAAACCGTTGGGGTTTTACTAAAAATGGATAATGTCGTTGCCATGTGAAGGATCGGGGTATTACATTACGTCTCAAAAACTGAAAAATTGAAATTTTAAATCATAGAATTTCCTTCAAGAATCACATAATCAACCTGATATAACCACCCGATATCTCACATTCATACAGTTCATGAATCAATGGCCTTACGACCTTATAACAAATTATTACCGAATCAAATACATTCTCCAAATGTAAGAATGAGAAATACATAAGCAACTTTGGATTTTCCAAGTTTCTTCCACAAACAAACAATTCTAATCAAAATAAATCAAAGGTCACCACGACCGTTTTTCTTGTTTCCTCTCTTTATTACCTAAAATTATTCATATAGCATGAGCTATGGCTCGTAAGAAAAAGACTAACAACGAACATATGCACGATATGCGATGATGGTTATACGAAATGCAACACATAGTCTTCTCAAAATCAAATTCTATCTTTTTCAAAAATCCATTCACATAACTAATTTTCTTTATGCAAATTAAACCTAATTTCCCTCACAAATTCATCATTAGTTTTTTTTCTTCTCAACTTCATTACACCTACTTCAAATTCTCAATTTTCCCAACTCACACATAAACTCACACACGAACGCACACTTTCTCGGGAATACCATCCGAACAAACGGGTCTACCAAAACACATTTCTTACCACATTCTCGGGAACACCATCCGAACGAACGGGTTAACCAAAACACATTTCAAGTTACATTTCAAAGAACCGATGCCGGACAGACTTATAGACTCATGCATAGCTACTACCGACCGGGCTATGCGAGGCCCGCCAAATGGCAAATGTGTCCTATAACCCCCCACGACAGGCCTTCTTCTTTGTTATTTTTCGGAGGGCAGGGTATCCAAATCTGCACAGATTTTCGATATTTCACTGAGGAGATGGACTAATCCATAATTACGATCCGTAGATTCCAAACCGGTTCATTCACATCATTATTCTCAAATCATACTACACACACATGAGTCCAACCCAAAATGGTTCCTCTCGCCAATCCCAATACAATCAAAATCATTCACCTTACAGTCCTTACGAGCCCAATCGTTAAGCCTGATTTCTCTCAGCAACACCCAACCCACACACGGATATAATATCATTTAATCTTTGTCAATATTCTTATAATTCACTTGTTCGATAAAAAATGTTCAAAACTCTCAAATCAACATCTCATATCAAGTACATTCGTCAATTCAAAAGATTTATTCGAAATTTTCAACCCAACACCCATAGGTTCTCACGTATCATATAAATTTATGAAAATTTATATATATAATTAGGTTAACACAGCTCTAATAGTCTAAGAATTCATTCAATTTCAATGTTGGAACCCAACGATCCGAAACACCCTAATTTTTCATGTTTTCAACTCAACTCAAATCATAACTTTCCAAATCACGTATTCATTGTTCTCCAACAGTAATTGTAAGATAGATCTACCAAAAATCATTCGAAAATACAAGATTCGACACATTTTAACTTCGAACCCTAACCTAGGGTTTTCAAAACATAGATTTTTTTTATGCTTTTCATGTATAAACTCAAAATATACAACTTATATCTAACAAATTTTCATAGATAGTCATAGATCCTACATTTTTGAAGCTCAAGTAATTAGGATCCAACCCTAGCAAGCTCCAATCGACCAAATTTCCAACTCGATGACGAATGGAAAGCTTCCAACGTGCGTAGTCACTTTCCAACAGTTGCTCACTCGGAAGAGAGGCACAAGCTCCACTCTAGAGGCAGAAGAAGAGCACTAAGACACCACCAAAACCAAACCCTAGGTCTCTACTTTTGTTCTAAAGAGAGAGAGGGATGAAAAGAATGAGGATGAAATGTTTAAACCCATAATATAAAGTCTACTCGCTGACAGTCTGCTCAAGTGGACTCCGCACTACTCGAGCGGTCTCATGAGTTAAAAACTCTCTGCCACCTATCCGCTCGAGTGGTTAACGCTGGGTGAAAACCCAAACAAAGGATGTAATGGTGAATCAAAAATCATAAGCCAAACACCTCAAACTCTCCTGAATAACCCGCAACAATTGTTCTTATGCACTACCAAGCATATCTTTTTTTGTTAAAATCATTACAGTGATCAAATTTCAATTCATTCTCGAAAGAAAATGCCTTTTCACTTTTTATCAAAAGTTTCAAAACAAACTTTAAATTAATCCTCAAAATATTAAGAAACTGGATCCCTACAATTTCATCACACCAAATAGGTGCTCTCTTTTAATATATTAGTATAGATATTTTATATCTTGCACTTAATCACTTGTAGTGTTTAACCTTTTTGTGTTTTTTTATATTTTATTATATATACAAACAAATAAATATATAAAAACTAAATAATAGTAAATAAAGGATGATTATTATAAGTTTATTTTTAAAATAAAATAAATATAAGAAACATAAAGTATACTATTGTTTATTATGTATATAAATAGTAGAAAATAAGAACAAATTATTTAAACCTGCAATGGAGATGATATTACTTTTTTTTATTGAATAATGATGTTTATATCTTGCACCTAAATCACTTGAAGCATTCAAACTTATTGTGTTTTTTATATTTTGTTATAGTAAAATAATTATGATTATTATAAGTTTATTTATAAACTAAAATAAATATAAAAAACACATAATATATTATTGTTTAATATATATATATATATATAAAAGCAATAAAAAAGACAAATGTAAAAGTAAATTCTTAAAAACAAACTCAACCCGAATTTTAGTTAAAGTTTAACAAGCTTAAACATAACAAGACTGAAGACCGGTGAAGCCGAACCGGGTTAAAATTACACCCATGTTCTCTAAAAATCATATTGTTCTCTAAAAATCATATTGTTGAGTAGCAAGTGCATGTGTTCCTCAGCTATTATATGGCCCACATTTAATTTTACTTTTTATTTTTTTGGGTATTTTCTGGGGGACGTACCCTACGTGAAAAGGGCAAACCCTAATTGGGCAACAATGGTCTGCCTAGGATGACCTGTTGACCCTCATTTGAGGTCAAACTGGGTCAGACTTTCAGCAAAGCATGCCCTACAGCTTTGGTTGAATAACTCATTTCTTTAAATAATGGCTTAGTTTGGTAATTGGTTTTAGATCAGCTTAAAATCAGGCTTTATATTTTTTTGTTTAAAGCTAAAAAAGATAAAAAATCTCATTTTTCAACTCAAAGACTTTTAACTTTTTTAATTTTTACATATTTTTTAATATTTTTTAAAAATATCATAACTTTTATTATACGTATCTATTTTTTATAAAAATTATATATTTAAAATTTAGTTGTCAAAATCTGTCAAACATCTATATTAAATATAATATTATTTAAAAATAAATTTTTAAAAATTATAATAATTTTAAGTAAAATTTTGTGCCTTTTGACTTAAAGCCACCAAAAGCATTTGGGTTAAAAGTCACCCAATTCTTATTCTAAACGAACTTTTGACCTTTTAAACTTAAAGTAGCTTTAAGCAAAAAACGTGGCTTAAATCCAGATTGACTAACAAGGTCTAAATAGTTCCTTTGTTATTTAATTTTATGTTAAGTTTTTTTGTTAAAAGTTAATTAGGTATAAAAGCTATTTTGTTACACAATAACTTTTAAGTCATAATGCAAAGATTAAAAAAATACTTTATAGCAATTGACTTTGTAAAAATCTTAAATATAAAAACTGACTTTAAATTAGCTAAGAATCAAACGGGGCCACTTGTATTATTTTTGGCATAAAGATCTCCTGTCTCTAAGTACTCATGTTATTCTATTTTACAATATTGGCAATTGTATGAAAAAACTAAAATATCAAAAATAAAAATTCTAATTCACTATATATATATATATATATATATATATAGTATTTTTTAAAATTCGTCAAAATTACTCTTTTATGTGACACTCAACTCCCTTATGTTTTTTCTCATTTATATTATTTTTAATAACACTAATTTTTCACTTTTACCTCTCTTTTCAAAGTATTTATTGTTGGAATTTAAACATCAATCTCCGAATGCGAATGGAGGCATATGTCATTCGCACACCAAAGACAAATCATATGAGAATTTACGTGATTTGGTACGACCTGCCTACGTTTACGGGTGCGAGAGATAATCCATTATAACCGTAAAGTATACAATTTCGAGAATAAAAATACCAAAAAATCCGACACCCACAATTTGAGTCTTGAAATAAATTCTATTTTCCTATTCAAGGGTTACTCTCGTACCCTGGGTAATTTTCTATTTCTCCCTACATCTCTACTCTGTTTGATTCAATTCTTCACGCTCCTACTAGAATTATAAAACTCATAATAGGCAAAACCCCTAAATCCTGGCCACTATATGATTATGAAATCCAAAAACTCTAACCGTCATGAAATTATGAAATCCTAATTATATTGGCCGGCAAAATACAAGATATAAATTCAATAATTTTTATATTGGCTTGAATTCTACAAATTACCCTGAAGATAACTAGTATCGATGTCGATTCTACTGTTATTGTCATTCTGCCACACTCAAACCAGCATGAACTGCACATCTACACCGAGATGCCTAACACCTATTGATCGAGGTATCCGTCATCAATCCACCTATTCGCTAAGGTATAGTGATTGTCAATCATCTGTCGAATCAAGAAATTGTCGTCTGACTTGACTCTATATGCAACTAAAATCTCAACTGTATCTAGTGATGATTAGTCTTCCACCATTAATTAAATCAGATTACTTTAGATTATCCCTGATCACTCGCAATCAAATCCGATTGCCCCTAATCAAACTCAATTTTGACCTGAATCTGTCCAATCTCATTTATTCATTCAAAATTTAAAAATTTTGATCATACTGATAAATCTGTAGTGCTGAAAAATCTTAGAAGGCACTCTCTTCTTAAATTATTTTGCTATATATATATGAACCAATATAACAAAATAATTTAAACTATTAATTTTAACTATGCCATAACACTAGATCACAACACAAAAGTGTAATTAAAGATTGCTTTGTACCCAATCCACGATTACACTTTGTGATCCAGAAAACTAATGCAAATCACTTAGGTCTTGAATTATCGTGTGCCTTATTGCTCCTCCGCCAGAAATTTTCTATTAAATCTTTAATTTTTTCTTTTCTTTGTGCAGCAAAAAAAATTTATTTAATTTATACGAACTGAAGAAATATTACCTCGCTCTGATTACCCACCACGACTTTGAATTTTCAACCTTCAACTTTGATACCACTTGTTGGGATTTAAATACTAATCTCCAAATGTGAACGGAAGCACAATCATGTAAACACTAAAGAAAAATTAAAATTTACGTAGTTTGGTATAACCTACCTATGCCCACGGGTGTAAGAGATAATTTATTACAACTTACAGTGTACAAGTGTACGATTGCAAAATAAAAAAAACTCCAAAACTCGACACCTACAACCTCTCGCCCAAGGGTTACTTCCGTACCTCCAGTATTTTTCTATCTGTCCCTCTATCCCATTTGATTCAACTCTTCATACTTTTACTAGAATTATAAGACTCATATTTACATACAAAAACCCTAAAACCCTAACCGTCATATAATTATAAAATTCTAAAACGCTAGCCACTATATAATTATGAAATTTTAATTATATAGATTTATAGAATACAAGACATATACCCAACATTGATCATATTCTCCTACTCTCTACCGACTTCCTCCCGCTTTCTATTTAAAAGGAAATTTTAAATATAATGTAAATATATATAAAAAAGTTAATTAGTTAATTAATATATTGAACATTATAAAATAGAGACTGAGAAAAACAAATTATGTTCTCATCCCAATTCTCTATTCTAACCCAAAAAAAAAGAAAAAAAAGAAAAACTAGTGCAATTTCAAGATAGGAAGCATATGTGCAAAGCCTCACACCCGTGCGGGATGAAATTGATTATAAGAAATTAGTCAAGGTCCGTATAAATTAACCAAACATCTCAAGATATAAAAAAAAAAGTCGATCTTATTTGGTAAGACAAAATTAGACAAAGAAACGAACTAATAGTCCCTAAATGAGATATATTTTATTTCTTTGCATAAATTATTTTATTTATTTAATATTTTATAATTTTTGTATTTTTGGCAATACATTGAGGTGGGAACCACTTAGGCGTGGGGTGCTGGAAAATGTGTGGGAGGTTGAAGTGCAGGCAACATGCATTCTTCTGGGGCATGTCACATGCCTTGCCCCACTTGTCTGTTGTATTTGCTGTGGGACCAGAAAAAGTTAAAAAAGTTAAAAAAATGTGATTAGAAAATTTAAAAATTAGACAAAACAAAAAAAAATTACAGACCTTTAAGTGAATTCTTTTTGTTTGTAGTAAATATTTTTCAAGTTTAGTTTAAATAAATATACTTTTAATACCATGAGAAAGTGAAAAAATAAAAAATATTATCAAAGAATAAAAGAAAAATTTAAAAGACAACAACAAAAAACCACTTTAAGAAAATCCAATGAAATCCAAACTAAGCCCATGTTTGGCATCTTTAAAACGTTTTTTTTAAAAAATGTAAAACATGTTAATTTTTAAAGTAGAGTGTTTAGGATCTCTAAAAAATGCACTTAGTTTTTTTTTTCTAAGAAAAAAATCTTATACACCCTCCGAATGCTATTTTTCGAATAAAATGATTATAGCACTTGTCAATTTGATTGTTAGACAAATATAGAAATATAGAATATTCTCGGATATGAAAATGGATATGAAATAAATTTTTGCAAATGTTCAAATATCAGTTGACATTTAAGGATTAGTGATATCTGACTCTTTTTAATAAAATTAGTCCCACCACATTAATATTTATCAAAAATACCCTTAAATTACATTTTTCAGAAGATTTCATTGATCAAATCACTTCTTAAATGGGAATCAAAAATTCGTCCCCAAAAGTCTTGCTCAAAATCTCGCGCCGCAGCCACTACAATCCTAGCTCTATCGCCATCTTCATTCTCCGTTGTTGTCATCGCCGCTGTCGCCATCATCAACTCTAATGTTGTTGTTCTCCATCATTGCTGTTATCATTCATCGTCGTTGCCGTCATCATCTCTCACTATTAACGACCGTCAAAACTTTACATTCGCCATCACCAATATTACGTAGCACCCAAGTGTATTGCAGAGTATCTAATTGATACATTTATCAGTTAGGGTACCACATCAAAAGATACAACTGATGAATGTGTCAATTAGATATGTTAAAATTCATATGATTAAGGTGTAACTGATAAAATTATCCGTTACTACTTTGCACCAAGTGTTTTGCAGAGTATTTAATTGATACATTTATTAGTTAAGATACCACAGCACAAATGTAACTAATAAATGTATCAGTTAGATACTTTGGTTTGTCGCCTTGCTCTACTCCACGTAGAAAACCTCGGCTCTTAAAAATTCTAGGGGTGACGACGGCGAACAAAGCCAGCAAGGGAGGACGACGATGAGAGAGGACGACAGGCGAGGGAGGACGAAGCCTTGTTCTCTCAAACCTTTGGTTCGCCCTTTCATCGTCGAGTTCATCTTCATCACCTGGCATCAAGCGCCATGAGTTGCGATGCCCAGAAAGAGGACTCAAAATTCTACCTTTCCAGCACAAGTTTTTAAGATAGCACAAATAATACAAATAGGATAATGCGAGATGGAAAATGCATGAATGAGAAAGAAATTGTGCATGTGACCAACCTGACCACAAGGACACAAACCAGCAGATCCATTGTCGAAAAATCCATAAGATAAGGCTTCATTTGCACCTGAGCATCAAAGCTAGCACGATTGACCCTCATTGTGATTTAATGACCGCATCACCTACTGTTATACCGTAGATGTTTCGTTCAGATTACAATAGTGTAAGGTTAGGACAAAACTCTAACTGTCCATCTAAAGTGTTAGTGACGCCTTCGCTGACATCAGTCCAAAGTCATTGGCTTGATGCACCAATCTCAAGGAGTTTATAGGAAAGCAACTCCTATTTAAGAAAGTATGTCATCATTATGTTCTTGTGTGGTATGTTACAATATGTTATATTCCCGTACAAAGCATATTTCAGGAGTATGGGTCAAGATGTAAAACAACTGAAGACATAGTACGACTCAAGATATACATGGTCTAACTATAACCTAAGAAAAGAATTGCCTCCATGACATGGACTATGCAAAAGTTATGGCTAACAGCCCCAATATATTTTTCAGGATTTATTCCAGCATGCATTCAACCAATATTCTTGTTAACACATTTGAAAAATCCATTAAGGATATAGCATGAAAGAAACTATGCAAAAAGGGCTTAACCTTCACTTCACATTCAGTATAATGAAGAGTACCATGAACACTAGCAGAGAACTTGCATTATGTCCATATGAGAATAAAATACCATTTCAACTTTAAATGTTTTGATTTTTTTGGCAACAAACATTTAGGATGTTGTAGAACTTTTCACGAAGAATATTTTTTTCAGAGTCCAAGGAAAACAGGGGTTTAGCCCTCCCAAGAAAATGTGACAAATTCATAAAAATAGGCAGTAATTTGTCCATCGTGCCTAGAGGTTTGTTTGAGCAAAGAAACGGTAATAAACTTTGTTCAACTTTGTAGGCTAGTAAAAACTTTATATTAGGAACAAATTTCATGAATAAACTTGTTCCAAAAAATGAACAAAAAATTGGGTTTTGCCCCTAACAAAATTGATATGTTAGGTTTTGCATGAGTTTAAGAGAAATTATTATTTTTTTCAAAAACTTACCTTCTTCTTATTAAGAAGGGAAAGGGCTTTTTCAGTCTGCTGCTCGCTTTCTTTTTCGTTTCCAAGAGGTGAAGGGAGCTTGACTTACGATTTTCAAGCTTGGCGCGAAGCGAAGAGAATGGATTTCACCTATGATCAGATCAGTGGGCAACCATAGTTTTCTTTTTCTGTGGTGTTGTTAACATTGTCGAAAGTGAATTTTTAACTAGCCTCGCTTTTCGGAGCTGCTCCCAGCGCACACTATTGTGGAGGAGGTGCCATGAAGATCTAGGAGTGTGAGCAGTACAAGCTGAAAGGCTCCCATACTATTTGGAAGGCAGGGGTATAGATGCCGAATAAACCTCGGGTGAAAATTTTTTAAACGAATTTTAGATGAAATATAACATCCCTATACAACTCTGGACATAAATTTGTGATTAAGACGATTTTTTAGAATTAATTAAAAATCCTAAATGTTGGGTATTACTATAGGTACGAAAATTCTTAAGGTTATTTTTTAACATCAAGCAAGACTACCTCTTTTCATAGGGCAAAAGCTCATCTCTTTCTATCGTGGTTAGCATATTTTGTCATTTAATATCTTAACAAACTCAAAGAAATCACATATTCACAAATCACATACGTTGGCAACTACCATTTTTAGTTGCCAAAACATACATTCGGCGACTAATATAATGGTCAGTGAAAATTTTCATTTGGTGACCAAACAATATTTGGTCGCTAAAACTCATTTGTGTTGAGGTACTCGTGACAAACATAGCGACCAAAAAGTTTGGTCCCTAAAAGCCATTGGCCACCAATTTTGATCTTTTAGTGACTAAATATTTGGTCTCTTAAAGGCTAATTTCTTGTACTGACATAAGTTCCTAGGTGTCCAACAACCAATCCAACATGGTTTCAACATGACTCCAAGTGATTTTTCATATATTAAGAGGGTTGAGAAAAGTGATGAGAAGAGGTTTTAGATGTTAGAAGTAGGGATGGCAACGAGGCGGGTTTGGAGCAGGAGTGTGTTTTTCTACTACCACCCCCATCTCAACCCCGTTTATTAGCGACGCGGGATCGAAAAAAAATAATCGAAAAAGTAGCAAGGCAGAGTCGGTTGTGGAAGTGTAATGAAAAATACATTTTTCATATTAAAAGAGATTAATACTAACAATAATGATATGATAAAATATTAAAATAATAATATTGATCAATGACAAGAATTAAAAATAA
The DNA here is from genome assembly GCA_034768845.1 of Heliamphora exappendiculata. Classification (NCBI taxonomy): domain Eukaryota; kingdom Viridiplantae; phylum Streptophyta; class Magnoliopsida; order Ericales; family Sarraceniaceae; genus Heliamphora; species Heliamphora exappendiculata. The sequence continues at coordinate 6,511 of JAOTRH010456339.1, read as the reverse complement.
AGAAAAATAAAAAATAGAAGTAAAAAACTAAAAATAAGTGTAATATTTCTGTATTTTAGTCATATTATCTTATTAAAAATAGAATTTATATACATGTTTATATATTTAATCGAGGGGCGGGGCAAAAAAAAAACATGACGAAAATTACAAATACTGCCTCCTACCCATTACCTAACGGGTGTAGAGAAAATTCGTACAAAACAGAACGGGAGAAGCGGGGGCGGGGCGAGGACGAATAAAATTGCAATCCCTAATTAGAAGGGATAAGGTTAAAGAGATTTCGTACTTGTTTGTTTAAAGAGATCAACTAAGAACTTAGCTTTAAAGACTTTTCTTTCGAACTTTCTTCTTTTTCTTCTTCTTCAACTTCTTTCCTTCCTTCCTTTTTTTTTCTTCTTCTTCTTCTTCTTCCCTTTCTCTCTCTCTCTATGTCTCTCTCCCTCACCAAGGTGGCCAAAATGTCTAAAGGGGGAGAGGGAAGTGTGTCTTTCTTTTTATAAGCAAAGGCTAGGGAGCTCACTTGGAGCCCAAGTCTTGGTTACAATTAGTTAATTTACTTAGACATTGGTTATATATATATATAAAAGAGGCGTGCTACCCTTACTAAAAATTTTAACAAAAACACCTTAACTCACGTGTCACGATTACGCTCACGCTCACCTCCACACATGATCTAATAATTCCCCCATTCATGGTGCCCCCAGATCCATCTCTCTCTCTCTCTCTCTCTCTCTCTCTTAAAGCTTGTATCGAGATTTTGAATTCTCATTTTATAGGAACTAAACCACACAGGGGATGAAAATTAGTTGTTATTTATTTAATCTATCCAATTTTTTCTTTGTCTCCATCGCCATTTATGTGACGTCGGCCCATCCACCTCGACAATAAGCTCTACTCCTCCACCCTCTCCACTCTCCTCTACAACCTCTTTCTCAACACCTTCTCCACCAACGCCACCCACTGAGAACATTCTCACTGGTAAAAAATATTGAGAGCATTCATTGATCACGGGCCACAAACCCCATTGCTGAAAAGCGACGAACGCAACTCTTAAGTCATCCTCGACTATCTACCGCGTATCTAGAATCATTGTCACAAGTTCCAGCCATTCTGTGGCCACCTTGGGATCGGGATCCCCAATAAAGGTAGGAAGGTCAAGACACAAAAATTTATGCATCGCAACAATCACCCTCGGCTCGGTTACTCTTGCCCCTTCCATAGCGGCCTCAGCTAGCTAATGGATGGAACCCACCATCTCACGTAGCAAATCTACCTCGTCTATTGGTCCTTGGGGAGCATTAGCATCCCCAGCATTAGGGATTGGCACATTCCCTTGGCCTAAACCACGGTCACGACCTCGACCACAACTTCATACTCTCTGCGAAAACATAGCCTTTATATGAAGGAAATATAGAATATAACAACATAAGACTCTATTCATCATGTTATTATTAACAAATGTCACATAATCATGCTAACACTTAGCCATTCAAGATCATGCAGACAAATTTCACATACGGAGGAGCACTGACAAGATTAAAAAGTCAGTTTGAGTAACCTACTTAGATTCGTTACTAGAAAGTACGTTGGCCAAACGCATTTCTAACTTGGCTTCCAGGTTGGTTAATCCAAACGCCCGAAGGCAAGACAAATCAATCATAAGGTCCAACCTTGATGCTCATATATAACACAATATTCTCATGCTACAATAGATAATCATTCTCGTGTTATTCGAAACATTTAAACACTGGCATATCAAGTACACAACCATTCTCACTGGGTGATTTAATCTCTCCCACGGCTCTTAGGTATTCGAACTTATAACTCTGATACCAAGTTGTCAGGTCCCAAAACTTGGACCACGTGAACCAACCAAGAAAAATCCATTTTGTGATACCAAAATCCACCAAAATCACCTGAGCCTGAACAAGTCAAAAATGTAAGTCAAAACGAATTTAAAACCTTTAAATAACGCACTTTCGAGGACTTATTTTAGATAAAAGAAGTACTCAAAATAATATGGTCAAGGTCCACAAGAACCAAGCTTTTAAAACAAAACAACAAAAAAATTTTAAAGTTTGCCTAGGCCGCTCGATCGGTCCAAAGACCGCTCAAACGGTCCTCGCCTGTACACTATTTTTCCACAGCATGTAAAACAATCGAGAGTTCACTTTGACCGCTCGATAGACCACTTGAGCGATCCATTGAGCGTTCTAGCTCTGGACCAAATTTTCAAAATCCAATTTTGAAACCCAACACTTAAACATTTTCAAACCTTTTTGAAAACCTTCAAATCATAACTAAGCAATCTAAAACCCACTAAAACAAGGTTCAAAACCTTCCTCGAGGCACAAGAGTTGATGCTAAATATAAAACCAACCAAAAACGATTTGTTACAATATCGAAAATAACCAATCGAAAACCGTTTCATACAACCATGAAACTTAACAACCAACCTATGGTTCCTTTCATCATCATACAAACATACATGTATTGGTATCATGGGCTTAAGACTTACAAAACATATGCTTTCAAGTCTAAAACATATTACACAATTACACGATCCAATAACAAAATCGGTATAAACTACCGAACTATAAAATTAAGAGTTTTTTCTTCCGCCACCTCCTGAGCTCCTCAAGATCAAGTTATATGATCATTTTCACCTTAAAGGTTTTAAATCCCACAACGTGAGCCGAAACCCAATAAAAATAGACTAGCATGAATTAAAAGTATAACATGCAATCACGGATTATATGAACAACTCGCGAAGTCTCAAAACGGTTTTTCATCCTTAAAATCATAAGTTTTCATATAATCCAATAACATCCAACAGTTTAATAAATATAAACAACACGTTATTTTCCAATCAGGTCTCCACAACTACCAATGATTCATATGTACCGACTATGTCACCCCGGAGACAAGGGTAACAATTATAGACTGTGACCCATTAACCTAGTTTCAAGACATGCAATAACCTGCTAGGTAATAACAAACTCTATATATTGCTACGATAACAAACGCCTCCTGATGGGGCAAATATTTCATTTATAGGGATTAACCCAAAAGAGCGAAACACCTATCTTGGGTAAGTTTTTGAATTTTTACCGAGGCGCAATTGAGGTCCATGTATAAACACATTGTTACGGTACATCTATTAAATTAATTAAAAGGCACACAACACAACTATCGAAATATTTGTACGCACACAGCTATATACAAAACGTCTAAGTCACGCAGCTACATTATCCAAATAACCATAGAAATCAACTAACATTTTAAAAATATTTCCATCATCTCAACCACATCATTTAAACCAAGGCCTAGCCAAGGGTTAGCTCCAAATATTAAAAACTATGTTTTCGCAACACATTCATAATTCCTTCTGATTTTCAAAACTCATTCTTTTGAAAATCATGTACACATACATGCACCAACTTTATATTAAACCTTAGGATAGCAAAACATGCTTTTCATCCAATCAAACAAGGTTTAAACACAAAATTCAACATCCATGGCATTTGAAAATGGTAAAAAATGCATATAATCACATATAATATGCTTTTAATGAAAGAAAATCTAGAATCCTACCTATAGAGTTAAAAACTCAAAATTTTAACTACCGGTCAAAAATCAATGTCGCCGAAACAAGATTTCGTTCGGATAAATGCAAAGCCCATGGGGTGGAGAACATCGTTCCACCACCGCAACGCCAAAAACCAAGCCCGAAGAAAGCCAAAGGGTAGAGAGAAGGCTAAAATTTTTGTTTTTCTAGAGATAGAGAGAGAGAGAGAGAGAGAGAGAGAGAGAGAGAGAGAGAGAGAGAGAGGCTTATAAAACAAGCTTTTGTTCAAAAAACAAGGCCATTAGCTGTCACAATATAGCCCACGCAAAACAAACTGCTCGAGCAGTCTAAGGACCGATCAAGCGGTCCTGTCCAGAAAGTCCTAACTTTCTGCCGCAACGCCCAAACAGGACCAAGATTGAAACCAATATGTATATCTAAGCAAGTACATGCATAAAACATATAGAAACATATTTTTTTACAATGATTAAAATGATATATATCAAATCAAGAATACATATTACAAAATTAAAAGAAATCGGGTCTCACACACAAAATGACACAACCACCCTTCAATGAAAAAACACAATTCATCTATGGTGTCATCTTCAATCATATTTTCATGTATGGTGTCATCTTCAATCATATTTTCATTCACCCTAAAATGATTTTGAAACTATTTTTCCAACTTGTAATTGACGCCATTACCCTTTTTTCAAAAAAAAGACTAAGATTTTAAAGAACTTAAAGTGTGAGCCAGCTCCACTATCACCATTTGCTTTCATGCTGTTTTTTGTAATTTTTTTCTACCTTTATTGACAGTTTTTGTTTTTGTCAAGATTCTTAATTTCAGAGATCCTCTTGAATTGAGAAAGTTGAATTTTTTTATAAAATAAATCATATTTTCAAAGAAATCAACTAAAAGTTTTAAAGCTATTTCTCTATTTTTTATTTTTTTTCATTTTTAGAAGATATTTTAAAAGTTGGTGTTTTTATTTGTATTGTTAGATTCTTCTTGTGAAAACAAAGTTAAAAAGTAAATTATGATCAATTCGTTTTAAATAAATTATTAAATTTGAAACAATTTTCCAAAATAATTGGCTTTAATTTTAGAGCCAACAAAAGAATGAGAATGAAAATGTACTATTTGATAATTTTGTATAATTTCGATTAATCAACCATCAACAATTCCTTGGGTTCCACAAGGGATCAATATGTTTTTTTTAGAATTGTACTTCTCTAAAATGGAGAATCTCAACTTCATCGTAAAGTTGAGATTGTTGTAGGTTCATTCTGAGTTTATATTCATAATTCCAATTATTCATTTTGTAGGAATTATTTAAAAATTATTTATACAAAAAATTAATTTGATCAGACATTAGTAGCAACACAATCTCTAACATTTGTTTGGATGGAAAATGACACATTTGAAAAGTTAAGGATAACTTCAGTTGTAAACTAAACAGAGATTGCAAGTATTAAAAAAAAGATAATTTTTTGCGTAAAAAATCCTAAATCAAGTAAAAGCCACTGAATCAGTTTAGGTAAATCAAGCACTATCACCTTCAATATTTCAAAAACCAACTTACAGACTCCATTAAATCACAGCTAGATGATTTAAGTTAAACGTCCATGTGCATCATTTCCCGTGATCACTAAGTATTGAATTCACAATATTTCACCAAAGCACTAAATTCATAATGCTTCATGCCAACGATATCCATCAAGGGCTGCCTTAGAAATCCACCAAAAGACTTGATATTTAAACCTTCCAATTTAGATGTTTTGCTTTGAAGAGCTACCAATTAATGCTCTATGACCTCTAGGCTTTTTTGATGGCCTGTTTTAAATCTCCTCTAACCACCTATATGTATAATTAGAGTTTCAACCTTATACAAACAAAGCCCTAAGAGGCATGTTAGGCAACTATTACCTCCAGAATGTATAATGTATATTTTGAAAATTTTGATTCATGTTTGGTTATGATTGAATAAAAATTATAGAGTTATTTTTTACTATTAAATAATGAGATAAAATAATTTAGAGCTTAATTTTAATAATATTAAAAGAGACTTTATATTATTAATATTATGAATGAGAAACTCAGAGTTCTTCATCTATCGAATAAGTAATTCTAATCCCACAATAAAAACACATAATTATTTATCAAGACAAAAACTAAAATAATAGATTCCAATGTTTTTATTATCCAATTCTATACCCTTTTGTCCCTATATCCAAACATGGCTTAATCTTTAGTCATAACAGTATATATCAGACAGAATTTCCAAAATTCTTTTCTTTACCAAAGGTGGTCTTTGAGCCATTCCAGCACAGTATTTGTTGAACTTTTCTGTAATAGTGAAATTGACTAATTTCGGCAACTTAGCTTTAAAGTTAGATTTTTTTTTTTTGCAAAAAATCGTTTTAAATTAAATAAATAAAAAATTTGTTTGGTAAATTGTAAAGATAATTTTAAGTCAAAAAATAATAAATTAAAAAGCTTAGCTTAAAATAGTTTTAAACCGAAAGACAAAAAACTTGATCTAAATTTGTTATAATTTTTAAAGAATTTATTTTTTGATTATTTTATATTTAATATAGATTGTATTTGAGAACCTAACTTAAAGCTAGATTTATTATTATTATTTTTTAATTTTTAATTTAAATAAGTAAAAAATTTATTTAATTAAAAGTGGCTTTTGACGGTAATTCTAAATGCACACACTTTTTTTTTTACATCCATCTTGTGAGTTGATACATCATATATTTGTACACGATGCATTAATACTTATACTCACGAGTGTTCGAAGCAAAAAAAAAATGTGCATTTAGGTTTCGTTTGTTTTGATGTAAAATATTTTTTGGTAAAATATTTTATTTAATTTTCACTATTTGACTGATAATACTTATGTAAAATATATTTTTTAGTAAAATATTTTA
>JAOTRH010456328.1:0-29472 GCA_034768845.1 Heliamphora exappendiculata | reverse complement strand
CTATGCATTCATTCATCACAAATATAAATATGAAACCACGAATACAAAAACATCTCAAATGTTTCTCATTAATATGCTAGGGATCAAGAATAAAAAACTTAAAACGCTTGGCTTTTCAGTATATATTCCTAACAATAACCAGATTTTAATGGCGTTGGAAGACTAGAAAAAAACCACCTTCATGACACCTTGGGCACCATTGTTATAGGGTTATACCATTCAGATTAAAGAACACGAGAGTAACCTACCGAAGGGCTACAACTACGTTACTGCACGACATGATACACAAGGAGGTGAAAGTGCGCATAGATGACATGATCATGAAGTTCAAGACAAGAGAGGGGTATGCCATTGCATTGAGGAAATTCTTCGAACGGATAAGACGGTACAGGATGCGCTTGAACTTGCACAATTGTGCTTTTGGAGTTATAAAATGAAATATGCTCGAATTTATGACTGCGCAGCGAGGCATAGAAGTGGACCCATCGAAGATCAAGGCCATTCTTGAATGCCTCCCCCGATAATCGAGAAGGATGTAAGGAGTTTTTTGGGAAATGTTAAGTTCATCAGTTGATTTATTACCAAGCAAACCACTACCTGCGAATCTTTATTATGACTTTTGAAGAAAGGGACCAAGTTTCAGTAGGATCAGTAGTGTCAAGACACTTTTGATGCCATATAACAGTACCTGTAAAATCGTCTAGTTCTGTCGCCACGAAAAATTGGTAATCCTTTGACACTGTAAAATGGGATGCATGCTTTCACAAGAAGATGAAATCAAGGTGGAAAGAGATGTCTACTATTTAAGTAAGAAGATGACGGAATGTGAGCGTTAATACACACCTTTAGAGAAGACTTGATGTGCACTAGATTGGGCGTCCAGGAAGCCACGCCATTATATGCTAGCGTACCGAGTTGTTCTAATCTCAAGAATGGATCCGCTCTAACACCTTTATGAAAAATCAGCGTTGATAGAAAAGTTAGCTCGTTCGTTGCTAATGTTAGTTGAATTCGACTTACAGTACGTTACGAGGAAATTAATAAAAGGGAGAGCCGTTGCAAAAAATTTTCCCACCCATCCCATTGAAGGAGAAGAAGAACCCGAATTTGAGTTCCCCGATGAACAAGTGTAGAAATCGAGAAGGATCTGTGCACCTTATATTTTGATGGAGTTTCAAATAAATATGGGTGTGGGATAGGGATACTCCTAAGCACCCCCAATGATTCCCATATCTCGTTGGCTTACAAGTTGAGTTTTAAGGTTACTAACAATCAGGCCGAATACGAAACTTGTCTAGCCAAATTGGATGCAGCCTTGAAACTAGGGGCAAAAAAGTTAAAAGTTATAGAGGACTTAGCTTTGGTAGTCTCCTGAGAAGAAGGAGAATGGAAGGTTAAATTGGAGAGGTTAATCCAGTATCACTGAGAACTCGAAATGATAATCCCCAACTTTGAAAGTGTGGTATTCACTCATGTTCCGAGGTTATAGAATAAGTTCGTTGATGCCTTGGCTACTCTGGCATCAATGATAGATATACACCCGGAGTAAGGATGAGACTCTTGAAAATTTAGCAAAGAGATACACTCACAATTAATGATATTTATGCTATCTGAGAAGTCTACGATGGATTACCCTTATACCACGACATTTAGAACTTCATTGATAAAGGAGAGTATCCTAGTTGAGTTAGCAATAAGAATCAAAGAGCTATCAGGAGACTCGCTGCACAATTTGTGATATGTGGAGGAAAACCACACAAAAGAGGATATCTGGGAGTTAATAAGTTTTGTGTTAATACAAAAGAGGGACACGAGTTGATGAAAGAGGTTCACAAAGGAGTTTGTAGGCCTCACATGAATGAAATGATGCTGGCTACCTTGGGATATGTATTTATCTTGGGAGATGGAGCCATAAATTAGAGGAGCATCAAGCAATCTTGCATTGCTAATTCCACTATGGAGGCCGAGTACGTGATTGCTTCTGAAGAAGCCAATGTGGCTGTTTGGCTTAGAAACTTCCTACTGGATCTGGATGTGGTGCCTTTAGCGCAGTCAGCTATAACACTTTACTCTGACAATAGAGGAGCGGTTGACAACTCAAAGGAACTAAGAGTCCATAAGAAAAAAAATATATCGAGCGTAAATATCACCTGATACGAGAAATTGTATAGAGGGGTGATGATGCTGTGATCAAGATTGTATTGATAGACAACCTTACAGATCCGTTTACAAAGAGTCTACTAGCTAAGACTTTTGATAGTAATGTAGAGGGCATGGGAGTCAGATGTATGGCAGCATGGTTTTGAGTATAAGTAAAAGATTGTGAGAGTTGTATATTAAAAATCATGAATTTTTTAGTTTTAGTATTTAATTTTATTTATTAATAAAATTAATTTTTTTAAAAATCTTAATGAGTAATGTATACATTTTATTATTTATTTAATGACGTGTATAAATGTCTTTTATTCTACATATTATTTAATCTGGTGCTCAGAGTTCTATTTGCACACGAAAGATCAGATTAAAGGTTATTGTGGAATATAAGTTTTTTGTTCACAACTTAGATGGAATTGGACAAATCATCAGTACGAATGTAGCGTAGAGTTTTAGTAGACCTGTCTTGTTTAAGGAAAACAGATAATAGTGTCATATATTGTTCCAACTCGCTATACTAGTACACTTTGTGTGTATTGAACAGGATCACGTTGAAGTAATTAATTTTATACTGACTATATAAATTAATTCACACTCCAAAGTTAAATTGAGTGATTATGCTATTAATCTCAAAATAATTAATTATTTATGTATATTAAATATTCGTTATTTTGATTCATTAAAGGGTGCGATCTTTTACGAGTTTATAATCCCGGTGAGTTTGATAAAAATATTAATTATATGGTGAATATTAATTATAGACGGAATCCACGTTCTGAAAGATCGGGATTGGTGATACCGTTTTAAGGAAACTTATAAGTTTTGACCGACCTAAATCTTGTAGGTAGATTTAATTACCCGGCAGTGAAATAAGTTAAGGAGAAGGTTTTAAAGAATTTTTTAAGAAGCTGATTAAATATAATTATCAGTAATGTTATTTAATCGGTGGGTATCTATAATCTTAACGTGGGAATAATAGATAAGTATTTAATAACAGAAACTCGAATATTTAATTTTAACAATATGGCTAAGAGTGCAATTATAATTTTTTAGTGGAATGAAATATAATTAATATTTTTATGAAATTACTTCTAGGTTAAGATAGGTTTTCATAATTACATTGAGAGCCCAAGTCATATTTACTCCACAGGTCCCTACTATAGCCTATTTATATGCTGTTATACAATTCTAGTCACAAACACAAGTCATATACGACTAGGGTTTCCACGTATTCCCTTGGTGGCTAGAGAGAGTTGTGAAGAACACGTTCAAGGTAGCCCACACTACGTATGCATTCTAGCATTCGGGAATACAACAAAAGGCTTGGATTTAGAGCTTTAACTTGAAGTCTACAACTGCGAAAGCTTCTAGACTAAAAGTTGTTGCAGCAACCGAAATCACTCATACCAAATTTTGAAAGGTATAACTCTAATCTAGCTTTGGGAGTAAATATTGGGTTTGCTTTTGATAGTTTGATTTCAAAAAGTTTTTATCTGGAGTCGATTTTAGTGTTTGCCCGTCTAGTTTTTTTGGCTTAAATCATGTTCATAATTAATGGATCCTGGCAGTTTACCTCTAACAATTAATATCAGAGCCTACGTTGATTATGAATATGGCTTGAATCAAATCCATGTTGTCCATATCTATTGATCTATGCATATGGGGATAAGGTAGGTAAGAACTATTCTAACCTTTGTTTTGCAGTGTTTTACACAGCTTTATGGTCATATATGAATGTATGTTTGATTGCATGATTAGATGATGATGATTTTTGGTTTTCACGGCGTTTTGATCATGGTAGAATCAATATGAACTCCATTGGGGGCATAGGATCTTATGTAACCTTCTCTCTCTAGTATATTGAATGTGAACTCCAAATATAGAGACATAAGAACCCGGGCTTGTAATCTTTGAAAGGTTGAAGTTGAAGATTGGATCGTGTTTTGGAAGCCTCGGTAGAGTTTTTCATCATTTTGTAGAGTTCTAAAGTGATTAGAACAGTTTTGGTGAAGAACGGTGCAGTTAGGGAAGAAAATCATGAGCAAAAAATCTCATTCCCGTCCGAACGCCTGACCTTCTGTCCCGACAAAAATCTTTCTAGAGGGATTTCGTTCAAACGAAAAAGTTTCTGGAGCAGAACCGTCTGGACGCCCGTCCAGAAGAAAAAGTCACTGGAGCAGGACCATCCAAATGACGGTTAACCCGTCCGGATAGAAACTGAGCAGTGTGTTTGGTCAAGTTTTGAGCCAGGATGTTTGCAGATTTTAACTTGGATTAGGTCAAACCCTATGCCGCACAGGCAAACATGGATGCCTTGGGATCATGAAGTTGCTCAAGATATTATAGATTAACCATAGAAGTCTGGAATATATGTTTATTTATTATCATATGCATGTTTATTACTGTTTATGATTTTTGTTGTGGATGCATGATTCTGGACAATATGGACAACCATTATTATTGCATGCTTGATAAAGAGTTTAATTTAAATAAATTTATTTTTTAAAAATTAATATGGGTAACTATATAATAAATTTAAATTCTCAAATTTTATTTAAAAATATTTTTCATGAAAAGAGAAAATTGAAAATTTTATTAGTTACACATAAAACACGTAAGATTGGTTTTTACTGGAGCCTTGGTAATGTTTGTTTTATTTCAAAATTATAAATTTATTAAAATTAAATGAATTTTTATAACCCTCAAAATGTTTTAAAAACTAAGTGGGAAAAAAAATTTATTCACAGATAAATCCTGCAGTTTCCATCACTAGTTCGTATGTGATATAATTAATTTTGCATGTTGGCATTTGGGGTCTTTCTCCCAATTGGACATAATTAATTATGGAATCACCGATACGAACCTCCTAGGGAATAATTCTGGATAATTGTTAGTGTGAATCACTTCTCCATCTGAAAGGTTTGTTGCGAAGCGAATGATTCTGGATTAAGTGATGGTTTACACTTAGCAGTAGATAATAGTATCCTCACCATCTGAGTCACTATTATTATTTATAGGACCAAACCTACGTCAGCTAATTAATTTTATTTGGCATGGTCTATTGCCTAGATAATAAAATTAATAAGAATTGGTCTGTCTGGACAAATGATAAATGGTAGACGTCCTTCCTTTCGAGGTATGCTATTCATGGGGTACTAGGCTGCTGGCGAATTTGTTTTAAATGGTAGAGAGAAAATAAAATTCAAAGTTTTTGCTCATCTTAATTGATGGTTTTTAATTATGTAATTCTCAGGATAAAATAGTTTTCAAATCCTTTCGCGATAATACTCAAAAAAACAAGTTAACGGGTCCTAATTATGTTAACTGAAAAAGGAACTTAGATATTGTTTTAACCGTCGAGGACTACAAGTTTGTGTTAACTGAGATTTGTCCACCAGTACCTAATGATAGGTAACTGCATAGGAAACTCGAGTTTATCAAAAGTGGCAAAAGGCTGATCAGATGGCGCGGTGTTACATTTTGGCTTTCATGTCAATTATGTTGCAACATCAGCATCAATCTATACCAAGTGCCTATGACATGATTATGAACCTTAAAGAGATGTTTGGGAATCAAAATCGTGCGGCTAGGCAGGTGATCATGAAGTTTCTAATGAACACAAACATAGTTATACGCACCTTAATTAGGGATCATGTTCTGAAGATGATTAGTCTTTTGAATGAACTAGAGATTCTAGAAGCTGAGATTAACGAAAAAATCTAGATCGATATTATACTTCAGTCGCTTCTTAATAGCTTAAAGCAATTTGGCCTAAAATTATTCTATGAACAAATCCAATTTTTTCCTGGCAGAACTACTTAAAGAACTTCAAGCAGCTGAGGTTGTTTTTAGGAGGCCAAATAATGTGTTTGTTACTGAAAAAGATTCTTCCTCTAAATCGAAAGGTAAAAAGAAGAAAAAGGTTTAGAAACAGAAAGACACATGTCCAAAAGCAATTAGTGGGCCTAACGCTGGTGTGATAAAGCCAGAAGGCAAGCGTTACCACCTTAACCAGATACCATATTGAAAAAAGCAGTGCCCAGTTTTTCTCAGCAAATAGAACAAGCAAGGTAATTTCTCTTCACTATTTGTTGAAACATGTTTTGCGGAGCTATCTACCAGTACCTAATATGTAGATACGGAAGCTACTAATCATGTCTATAATTCTTTACAGGGGTTTTAAGAAACCATACAGCTCAGTAATAGGGAGATTTACTTACACATAGGCAATAATGCCATGGTGGTTGCAGTTGCAGTGACAGATGTCACTCTTACTTTTAGTAGAGATAGAATTTTAACTTTAAAAGATTGTCTTTATGTACCTTCTATTAGAAGCAATTTAATTTTGATTTCTAATTTCGTTAAGAATAAATATTCGGCTTCTTTTAATGACTCTGTAGTTCTTAAGAAAAATAAATATTTTATTTATTCTGGTACATTGGTGGATGATCTGTATGTTATATTTTCTATCTCTTCTATATTACAACTAAATGAATTAAATAACACATCTAATTTATCAAATAAGAGAAAGAAACCTTCTTTAATGAACCAAACATTTCTTTGTCACTAACACCTGGGTCATATTAATGTGAAAACGATAAATAGACTAGTTGAAAAAGGACCTTTAGGTTTATTGAAAGTGGAGGTACATCTAGTCTGTGAATCCTACTTATAAAGCAAAATGACCAAGAGGCCAGCTTCAGTTAAAAGCTATAGAGCTAAAGAACCGTTAGAACTAGGTCACTCTGACTTATGTGAACCTATAACTATTCGGGTTAGAGGAGGTTTTGAGTACTTCGTCACTTTCATTGATGACTACTTAAGATATGAATACATTTATTTGATGCACTGTAAATTGGAATGCTTTAAGAAATTTAAAGAATTCAAGGCAAAAATAGAGAAGCACCTAGGTAAATGTATCAAGTTACTACAATCCGACCATGGTGGCGAGTATCTCTTTGGAGAGTTTAGGAACTATTTATCAGTATAGGGGATTACATCGCAGTTAAATGCACCAGGCACTCAACAGCAGAATGGTGTAGCAAAAAAAAGGAATAGGGCTCTTATAGAGATGATAATGTCGATGATAAGTTATTCAAATTTACCCGATTCATTTTGGAGATTTACATTAGAGACAATAACTTACATTTTAAACTTGGTACCTTCTAAGTCAGTATTCTCTACTCCCATAGAATTGTGAACCAAGCGCAAGCCTAGTCTGAGATATATTTGAATTGGAGGGTGTCCAACACATGTGCTGAAAGAGAACGCAGGTAAGTAGGAATTGAGAACAGAAGTCTATTTCTTTGTTGGGTATCCTAGGGGAACGAATTGTGGTTTGTTTTATAATCTTAAGGATCAAGAGTAAAATTATTCTTGAAGAAATGAGAGAAAATACCAATAAAATAGAAGAGAAATCACAAGTCAATGATTTTCCATCGCATCATCATAGTGGGAGGATTATTGAGACACGTGCAAATCCTGAACTAGTTTAGGGTGTTACCATTGACATGCCGATTTCACAACTAGGGCAATATGTGGATAATGGTACACGGGGTTCAGAATCAGCACAACGTGTCATTGCTAGTACACAACGTAGGCAGTGCCTCGTTGTTGTGGGAGGATTGTTTATCAACCCTCTCGGTATATGTTCTTAGTACAGTCTTTTGACAGGATTCCAACAAAACTAGATACCGAACCCTCTAATTACAATAAAGCACTCCAAGATAAATATGTAAATTTTTAGCAAAAGGTAATGAATTCTAAGATGAATCTATGTATTTTAATCAGATCTAAAAACTTGTAGAATCATTTAAAGGGATAAAATCTATTGGATACAAGTAGATCTACAAGAGGAACAGAAAAGTAGAAGATAAGGTAGAAACCTTCAAAATTAGGCTTATTGCAAAAGGATTTACTCAAGAAGAAATGATCGATTATGAAGAGACCATTTCGCTGATGGCCATGTTTAAGTCTATCCAGATTCTCTTATCTATTGCGGCTCATTTTGATTTCAAAATTTAACAAATAGATATCAAGACAGCTTTTCTCAACAGAAGTAATGACGAGTGTGTTTATATGGTACAACTAGACGGTTTCATAATAAAAGGTCAGGAGCACATGTTGTGCAAGCTTAAGAGATTCATTTATGGACTTAAGCAGACATCTAGATCTTGAAACACTGGGTTTGATCAGGCTATTAAGTCTCATGATTTTGATTAAAGTCTTGACGAGTCTTGTGTGTATAAGAAGCGCGATGGAAGCATAGTGAGCTTTCTAGTACTTTAGGTGGATGATATCTTACTCATCAAAAATGATGTAAGGGTATTATATTCGGTTAAAGTATGGTTATTCGTGTAATTCGATATGAAAGACTTGAGAGAAGCAAGTCACATCCATAGAATCAAGCTTATACGAGATTGAAAATAGGGGATGTTGGGCTTATCATAAGCTAGTTATATCGACATCGTCCTTGCTCCTTTTAGCATGCAGGATTCCAAGAAAGAATTTCTCACTTTCAGGCATGGGATACTATATCTAAAGATTAGTGTCCTAAGATACCTAATGAGATAGAGAAGATGAAGGCGGTTCCTTATACTTTGGCAGTGGGAAGCTTCGTGTATGCTATGCTATGCACTAGTCCCAACATTCGTTTTGCCGTTGGTATGGTTAGCAGATATCAGTCTACTCCAGGACAGAAGCATTGGACAGCGGTAAAATATATAATCAAGTACCTGAAAAGGACTAGGGATTATATGTTGGTTTACTAGGTAGATAGTCTAGTACATTTGGGTTACACGAACTTAGATTTTCAATCTGATAAGGATTTTTAAAAGTCTATCTCGAGATATGTGTTTACCTTGGGAGATGGAGCCATAAGTTGAAAGAGTATCAAGCAGTCTTGCATTGCTAATTTTACCATGGAGGCCGAGTACGTGGCATCTTCTGAAGTTGCTAAGGAGTCCGTTTAGCTCAAGAACTTCTTGCTTGATCTGGATGTGATGCCTTCAACACAGTCGACTGTAACACTTTGCTGTGACAATAGCGGACCGATTGCCAACTCGAAGGAACCAAGAGCCCATAAGAAAGAAAAGCACATCGAGCATAAATATCATCTGATATGATAGATTGTATAAAGGGGTGATGCTGCTGTGACTAAGATTGCATCAGCAGACAACCTTGCAGATTCCTTTACAAAGAGCTCATTGGTTACGACTTTTGATAGTCATGTAGAGGACATAGGAGTCAGATATATAGCAGCGTGATTTTGCGTATAAGTAGAAGATTGTAAGGGTTGTATAATAAAAATCATAAATTTTTTGGTGTTAGTATTTAATTTTATTTATTAATAAAATTAAAATTTTTATTTACTATAAGAATCTTAATGAGTAATGTATGAATTTTATTATTTATTTAATGACATGCATGGATGCCTTTTATTTTACATATTATTCAATCTGGTGTGCAAAATTCGACTTGGACACGTAAGACCAGATTAAAAATTCTTATGGAATACAAGTTTTTGATTTACACTTTAGATAGAATTGGGCAAGCCATCGGTATGACTATAGCGCAAAGTTTTAGTAAACCTGTCTTAGTTATGAGAAAGAGATAATAGCGTCGTCTATTGTTCCGACTCACTGTGCTAGTACATTTTGTGCGTATTGAATAGGTCCACATTGAGATAATTAATTTTATACTGACTATATAAATTATTTCACACCCCAAGGGTATTATGAGTGCTTATACTCTTAATTTTGAAATAATTAATTATTTATGTATATTTAATATTCGTTATTTTGATTCATGAAACGGTGCGATCTTTTACGGATCTATAATTTCAGTAAGTTGGATAATGGTAATAATTATATGGTGAATATTAATTATTGACAGAATCCACGTCCCGAAAGATTGTGATTGATGATACTTACTTAAGGAAGCTTGTAAGTTTTGATAGAGCTAAACCTTACAGGTGAATTTAATTATCCCGCAATCAAATAAGTTAAGCGAAAAGGCTTAAGAAATTTTTAAAAAATGTGATTATACATAATTATCAGTAATTTAATTTAATCCCTGGGTATCTGTAATCTTAACGTGAGGATAATAAATAAGTATTTAATAACAGGAGCACGAATATTCGATTTTGAAAATATGGCTGGGAGTGCAATTATAATTCTTTAGTGGAATGAATTATAATTAATATTTTTATGAAATTACTACAAGGTTGAGGTGAATTTTTATAATTACATTAGGAGCCCAAGTTATATTTACTCTATAGGTCCCTGCTATAGCCTATTTATATGCTGTTATACAACTCTAGCCACAGACACACGTCATATACGACTAGCGTTTCCACATATTTTCTTGGTGGCTGGAGAGGGTTGTGAAGAACACGTTCAAGGTAGCCTACACTATAGACGCATTCTAGCATTCGGGAATACAGCAGAAGGCCTGAATTTAGAGTTTCAACTTGAAATCTACAACCGTGAAAACTTTTAAACTAAAAGTTGTTATAGTAGCCAAAATCAATTCTACCAGATTTCGAAAGGTATAATTCTAATCAAGCTTTAGGAGTATATATCGGGTTTGCTTTTGATTGTTTGACATCACAATTTTTTGATCTGGAGCCGATTTTGGCATTTGTCCGTTTAGTTTTTTTGGCTTAAATCATGTTCATAATCAATGGATCATGGTAGTTTGTCTCCAACACCTTGGCCATTCTCAGTTTGGAAAATTGACGTGATAGGAAAGATCACACGTAAGGGACTAGATGAACATGAATTTATCCTTGTAGCAATTGACTATTTCACATAGTGGGTCAACTAATACTCTTCTCCGTATAGGCCACAAACCAATGGAGCTGTGGAAGCCGCTAACTAGAATGTGAAGAAGATTCTACAAAAGATGGTAGACGAAAGTAATGATTGGCTGAAAAAGTTTCCATTTGCACTTTGGGGATATCGAATATCGATCAGGACTTCTACCGGAGTGACACTTTATGCATTGGTCTATAGAATGAAAGACGTTTTATCCATAGAGTTGGAGATTCCGTCTTTAAGGATAATTGCTAGAAACAGTGTTCCTGAGTCAAATTGGCAAAGGGATAAATTTGAAAAACTATTCTTGTTTGATGAAAGATGACTAAAGGTATTGTTTCCCATATAAGGGTATCAAAAAAGGATAACCCGAGCATTCAATAAGAAAGTGAAGTCTCAAAACTTGAAAGAAAGTGACTTGGTCCGTAAAAGAGATCCGGGCATTTAATAAGAAAGTTAAGTCTCAAAACTTGAAAGAAGGTGACTTGGTCCGTAAAAGAGATCTGAGCTCCGATTTTTGATCCAAGGGGCAAGTTTATACTTAATTGGGCCGAACCTTATCTCATCAAGACCTTGATGATAGAAGGCGCTGCTATCCTTATGGATTTAGACGAAAATATTTTCTCTACACCCATCAACTTAGACCAGCTCAAAAAGTTCTACTCTTGAGATAAAATCCGCTAAAAGGAGTGTCAATACCTGAGTATAACCCGAGCCTTGAACTACGTTATGGCCTGATTCTCTTTCTTCGGGATACGTAGGTAGTTTCTGTCAAAAGTTCGGCCCAAACTTTTATTTAAAATTCTCCTTTTGTAATCTTGTCCAAGTAGTTGATCAACGTAAAAACTTACTTTAAGTGTGACAACTAGCAACTAAATAAATGCAAATAAAAATAAAAATTAATTTTTAAAGCAACTTGAAATGTAATTCCAGACAGAATCTTATAATTAATTTTAGAATTGTAACTTAAAAACTTACCTTTATTAAGATATTGACGATTAAAATTTGAATTAAAACTCTATTATATAGTTTGAAGATTTTTTGTGAAAATTCTAATAATGTAAAATTTAGTTTTCAAATGCTACCGAAAAACATATAAGTAAAGTAGCCAATAGTTTTAGAACGTAATTCATAACCAAACCTTGTAAACATAATTTACAATAGAAATTAATAGCAAGATTTGCTAATTTTCGATAATCATGAAAATTAAAAACATATAATTAGGAAAATTTCGTTACAATTTCGTTGATACAATAATCTATAAAATAACATTAAAAGCTTATATTAATTTTTAATAATTTTTTTAAATATAAAATTTTACATCAAAAATTTGGTACAATACAAAATACAAAATATCTTAGAAAGGTGACATGTGACACCATGTGTAAATCCTTTCCCACGAGTAAGCTTCAAATTCCGTTTTTGTTCGGTGGTAATAACTTAATCTAATTACCGCTGGAGAAATACATCAACGGCGGAAGAATTAAAAAGAAAAAGATTAACATCAGGAATTTAAGAGAGAGAGAGAGAGAGAGAGAGAGAGAGAGAGAGCATAAGAAAATAGAGGAATTGAAAGAAGAAAAGGAGAAAGAGAGCAGCACTAACCCCGACCACCTGCGACCCACCCTCACCGCCGCCGTCCAGTTTCCAGTCGCCACCGACCTCCCTCCGGCGCTGTCACCGGCCACTGCCGTCCACCCCTGACATGTCTCCTTTTCTCTCTCTCGATAATTTTCTCTTTTACTCTCTCCGTTTCTTGCTCCGTTATCCTCCTCGCATGGTGTTGTTGCCACCTCCGGACACCACAACCCTCACCAGTGCCACCACACTGAGACTACCAGAACCACCTTACACCACCCTGAGACGACCCAAACCCCCAACACCGATCACAGCCTCCATTATTCACGGTAAAACTTTATTTCCACTATATGTATGCACACGGCCACAACTGTGCACATCACTGCCTCTCTGCCACTACTAATCTCTATCTATCTATCTATCTGACAGCCTAATGCCACTAATAAATAATTTTGATTTTCGAAAAACTACTTTGACGAACCCAAATTAAAATATTATTATTTTAACAATTTTTATTAAAAATTAATTTTTCAAACCATCTTTGAACGATTATAATTGTCACATCCGACCTCCATTTTAACCATTGTCACATCCGACCTCCATTTTGACCATTGTAAATTTGAATAGATACATCTAATGACCACCTATGTAAAAACACGAACAGTTATCAAAATCGATGTTCGAATTGTCCAAAAAGCATCCCAAAGTTGGGATGAACAAAACCGCGGCATTTCGCACACACTCCAGCACACACCGTAACCGTGCACGGAAAGTTAGTTTCTGTGATATGTTAATTGCTAACATATGCCATTGTTATTATAATAAAAATAATATTAGTGTATTAATTAGTTTTAATAATAATAAGAGAATATAATGTTATGTAAATTATGAAAATTTAATCTTTTAAAAACTAAATATGAAAAATGTATCTATGTAATAAAACACAGCTGATTTTTAAGAACTGTTGCAAAATTATCTTAGACATATTTTAAATCAACGATAAAAATTAACTTTTGTCCAAATTAAAATGTCATCCGACAGTGAAAATAAACCCTAACATTTTACACTTTATTTTGCCAAATAGGGGTGACGGACGCCCACTTTCATCTAACATAGTCCAACGTCTCTCTCTCATTCCTGCGCTTCTTTCACGCATACCTCACCTCTGCATGTCAGCGGCTCTTTGCCTATCGCTCATATCTCTCTCTACCATCTCCGTTTGCCAGCCACCACTCATCGCCGACCACTACCACTCACCGCCGCCCTTCTATGCTCCATCGCACTATCGAAGGTTCCTGTGCTCTCTCTCTCTCTCTGAACTCGAACACCGGAATGAATCTGACATGGGCAGGAAGATTCGGTACCTATAGAATGGATCCTGACCATCAGAAACCAAGATTGAAGTCGTCTGGTATAGATCGAAGCCCTAGAGTTTCTGAAAATCCAAAAGTTTTGAAAAATCATAGGACCTGTCGATCTTTTTAAAAATCACTGTATGAATGACAAAGAAACCTAATTTTTGAACCCGAGCATAGGCAATAAAACAAAATCATTGCAGGAATGACAGACAAAGCTCAAAATTTATCAGTGTTCACCCCCTCCTCTATGTTTCTACATAGATTTCCCCGATGTTTTTCTCAAGCTTTTAGACTCTAGGGTTTGCACCTTCACCCCAACATGGCTTCAGCTATCGACAAATGTACTCTCTCTCTCTCTCTCTCTCTCTCTCTCGATTATGTTTACCGAACATCGTAGAGATCTCAAAACTCATGTTTTTGGTTGTTCTTTACCTTTTTACTGTATGTTCTTTTCATGTTTCTTTTCTATTTCACTGAAGCTTGGGATCTGTAGAGCATTCTGCAATTACTTCTGCACTTTTGCATTCTTGCCATTGATGATTGCTATTTGCTTCGGTGGTGGTTTTTCAACGAGTTTTTTATTTCTTATTTGCTTCCTTGGCTTTGCTTTTATTTTTTAAATTTCTTCTCACTTTTCTTTTCCATCGTAGGATAGAAATGAGTTTTGAGAGCACGTATATGTTCGAGTGACGTTCTATGGTTACTTCACCCAATAGATCTAAATGTCTCTCTTTATTTTCCACCTCAAAGTAGAGTAATTTTTACTCTGGGAGTAATATTTTTACCCTGGGAATAATCCTAATTTTTAATGTCTTTTTGTTCAATCACTGCATGAATGACAAAGAAATCTAATTTTTTGGAGGAAGTAGTATCACATTTTGGAAAAGATGATGAAGTTATTGTTGTGAGTCCCAAAATTTTGTCTGATTCATTCTTTAGCATGGAATTTATCTTAATTGCTTGTGCTGATTTTTTGCTGAGTTCACTTTTGTTCATTATATGGAATGAAATTTTCTACACCTACATCAAGAAAGTTATGGTAGATGAGAACGGAATTTAGGATTCCTCTTCTTCTTTTAAGATCAGTCCTTGTTGATTCTATATGCAAACTAAGCCTTTTTCTGGGCATTGAAAGTACATATTTTTTTTAAACTGGGTGCTCACCATTCCAAAACATTTCATTACTCTATAACATTTTAGGCTAATGAGAGCTCTTAGATCTCAAACTAATTTGAATTTAGAAAAATATATACGTTACAAGTTTGAATACGATAATATTAAATTGTGAATGCTTAACTAAACTATAATGGTTCCCATGCCAGTTATACAATGGATATTATCACAATTCCTTCTCTTCTCTGTTGAATGAATGGATTTGGTTAGGAGATCGATTTTTCAATTAAATGAGATGTGTAGTTGTGATGTTATCTCACTTCCAAACATATGATCCGTCAGAGCTATGTCACTCCTGAATTTTGGTTCCTTGCAATGTGAAGCATAGCAGCTAGCATTGGATTCAAATAATTTTTGTTTTTTTTTCATCTGTTTTGTGAAGAACACTACAAATGCTAGATTTAGGTGGGTAGAGTACTTGAATACAACTTGATTCTGCAGGCACGCCCTGATAATTGTTTTAATCATGCTTTAACACTATTCACGCTATATGAAGCTATGCCTGTGTACATTGTAGTTTTATGGGATATTCTCCCTAGAGTGGAGGGTAGCTATAGTGGAGGCAATTGATGCATTGTTAAATTGATTTTCTTGATAATGTTGTTAACATTATTTGTTCATCTGGCAGGATGATGATGTTAGTGGAAATGGGTTTTTCCTTCGAACTCCAACTCACATTCTCTAGATTAGTTGAACATGACAATTGAGGACAAGATAGGTTCCCTCCATTTGAAACAAGAATAACATACATTATGTGGATACTCACATTCTTATAATTGGCTTCTGTTTTTTTTTTCTTTGTTTCCACAGGTTAAAAAGAAAGGTGGGAAGAAATTTAGGTGATTTTTTTTGTGATTAGGGCTAGCTTCTTGAAAGTAAGGTAAATGTTGTATGGAACCTAAAATGGGTAAAAAATAAAAATAAAAATATTTTATTAGTAGTTATATTTTGCTTGGTGTAGGCAACCAAAAAATAATGGGCAATTAGTAAGTTCTTTTCTTTTCTTTAGGCTTTGCAGCAACCAAGTAGAGCTGCTTGCAATTTTTTTTAAATAGTTTAATTTGTATAATATTTTAGGAGGTAGGTTGAATTGGTGGCGTTGGTCAAGGAGGAAAGGGAATTTTGGTCAATATGCAAATATGTGGTTGATTTTAATATGGATTACATTGTGTTGAGAATACTTGAATAATATTTGATTTTTGTAGGATTCAAATTAAGTCTTACTTCTCTTCTTTATAAGGTAAGAGGAGAAAGTATTGGAGAACTCATCACCAAAAGAAAGAGCTAAAGAAGAGGTTGAAGAATTACAATGCATATATCAAGTTGGTTAGTAATAGGGTGGTCATTTTAATTAGCTTCAATTGTTTTAGTTAGTTAAATTTGAGTTAAGTTGTTTAAGTTGAATCCTCTACGTACGTAACTGGTCAGAATTTTGAGTTTAGTCACTAAACAGTAATGAAGGAAAGAATTTTTATATTTTTATTGTGTGTTTTGTCATTGATTCGTAAAAGAAATGCGGAATTGTTATATTTTAATTATGTGTTTTATCGTATAAAAATTGTTATGTTACCGTATCTATGTTTTGTTCCATTATAATTTGTTATACATGTGTCATTTTATCGTACATATATCTGCATATACTGAATGCAATAACATTCTTATGTGTGAAGTTTTAAGGTGGTCAATTATTGTTAGTTTTAATTGATTATTTTTCAATTGACTTCTGTAGGTGGTACCCAAAAAAATTATTGGATCTAGGTAGTTTTGTGTGACACTTGGATTGTACTCTTTCGTCTTTTTTATTTTTTTGTGTTGAATAACTTCATTTCATATTTTACTTAGTGAGCGATAGACTATAATATATAATTGAGTCGTGACCAAACTACTCTACCGATTAATGTCTTTTATTTAAAATGAACTAAACTACTCTATTGATTGGGCTATGACTAGGATAAATTATTATGTGATAAAAAGTTGGTTCTTTGGTGTCCATGGACAAAGACGAATTGAGTTGTGGGTTGTCTATAATATATATTGAGTTGTGATTTTTTTGTTGGGATCTAGGTAGAACCTGTGTATATTGTATTGCTTGTTTTTATTACAAGTTATTTTGTAAACTGTTAAACCGTTAAATTATCTAAAAAATAGGAGAAACTCTACCAGATTTTCTTTTTAAATAAAATTAATACTTAGAATATTTTATAAAAAATTATTGAAAGTTTGACATTTTCATTCTCTCCTTTTTTTTTTTACTATTGTTTTTGTTGCTTTAAAGAAATTATTAAAATGTACGAGTAATCTCAAATAAAAATGGTGAAAGTGCTTTTAGGCATGGATCAATTCATAGTATTTTTATAAATAAGAGTTGAGATAAATAAATAATCTAACTTTTATCAAAATATTATAATAATAATTTGGTAGTTAAATCTTTAATAAATAATATAAAAATAAAAAAAGGATTTTCTTAAATGAATTTAAAAAAAGTTAAAGTATAAAGTTTAAATGTTTTAGAGAAAGGTTTTAAATAAAAAAAGATAATAAATTATATTTTGAGTGTAATAAGAATATTCTAATTAATTTTGAAAAATAAAATAAAAATTTAATTCTAGTATTTTAAGTAAAGAAAATAAAAAGTTTTATAGTTTTAAGGTCATAAATTTTATAGACTTTAAATGAGATTTTTAAGAAAATAAAAGAATATTTGTATAAGTCTATTTTAAAAAACTAAATATAAGTTGAAAGAAAGAAATAAAATAAATAAATAAGATTTGTAATAAGTTTAAAGAAAAATCAATAAAAAAATAATTAAAGTACATTTTCTTTTGTATAGATCAGGTAGTGTATGAAAAATACATTGATAATTTGTATAATCGAGGTGAGTCATTCGATATCTGAGTTAGTTTAAGTTTCAAATTAATGCTTAATGTGCTATATCTGATATGAAATTGACAGATTAATTATGATGATTTACTATGAAAATGACGAAATTATGAGAATAATTGTTTAAATAACATTTCGGCCACTAGGGGACGATAAAGATACTAGCGATGTGAATGAAATAAGGGTGGAACCATAGTCAGGTGGCTAAGAAATGATCATATCCACTGCATATATATTGTATTGTAGGGTCATTCTCTACTAATCGCTGGTTGAACCGTTAAACAAATATCATTCTGAAATTGTGAAACTAATAGTAACTAAGATATCAATGAATTCACACTAGATTTGTTAATGAATGTTGTTTTAACATCTCAGGTGATCCATAAAAGGAAAACGATTTTGCTGAAAAATGTCCCTGCTCTGATTGTAATCATTGTTCTACATGGTTAGCAAGCTCTGGAGGTTTTTGGAGTGAGTTCTAGAATATGTAAATGAAAATTTCTTTTTATGGAAATTGTTTATATCTAAATTCTTTTATGGTTCATAAATGAGAAATCTTCTAAATGAAAATATAAAAAAAAAGAGGCATCGGGTGAGTTTTGACTCATTGGCCGGTCACGAACGCCATGTGTGAAAATGGGTCGTGATAGAAGTAGTATCATAGTAAAGATTTTAAGATCCCAAAATAAATATTTTAAAAAAAAAAAAAATTTAAAACTCCAGAATTTAAGATACTTCACACCATCTTATGTGATAAAGTGTCTCATACGTGATAATGTTATGATTTTGACATTGGAAAGATAAGTTAATCATAATAAGAATCTTTTTGTACATTGTATGATATAGACCCAGTAAGAGTCTAGATACTTATGGAAGAAGCAGACTAACTTCGAAACCCGTGGTAATGATGTGGCAAAACCTTTAGGCTCTTGGAAACCCTTAAGGCAAAGCCTTTGAATCAAGATGCATATGTATATATTATTGAAAGGAGTATAGATAGATTTACATATCAAGGATCGTCAAGATAGAAGATGAAAAACCTTTTACCTCAATACCATGAAACAGACAATGATAAGATATCACCTTCACATTAAAATAAGAAAAGAGCATGTATGATAAGGGATTAACAAACATGAGTAATTTAAAGCATAGTTAGACGTTGATAAACATAGCAGTCGTTCATGGGCATGGAACCACAGCCTCCCTCAGACTTTGTCTTAAAATCTGTAGACATCCTTATGGCCGCAGTTGTACCATACCTAGTGATGCATTCACATGAGTTAGGCAGCTCAGGCCCACCTTCGTATGCCTTGATATGGATAAGAGTTAACTTGTTGATTTGGATGTTATCTAAAACTATTAGTAAATGACCCTAGTAGGGGTTAAGTCAGGAATGAGAGAGTGATTATGTTTTAAAAGTTTGGAAGATAGTTTTGGATAAAGGAGTTTGGGAATACGAGTTTGAAAAATAGTTTTGGGAGCATGAACTTTGAAAAGTATTTTTGTGAAATTGAGTTTTGAGAATAGTGTGGTGGATAGTTAGCAATTCTTTTGATTATTTGCACTCAATCCAAACTTCATGATAGTGGTATGCGAACTGAGGAGTTGCTCGGATAAGTTCATACCTCTATGAGTGAAGTTGTTAAGATTTTAAATAAGGAGTTTTGTAGAGTAATACGTAAAGAATGCAATGTAAAGATGAAGAAATTGTCAAAAAATAAGAAATATGACAAGAAATACGTTATCATGCAGGATCTTGAGTAAAGTAAGTTTTAAGAAGAGAAGATTCATAAGAAGTCGCAAAAGAAGATTAGAACTAGGTGATGACTTTACAACTGGATTAGGAAAATTAGAACAAGATGGTATCACCAATGTTGACTTAACCAATAGCCTTGAAGAAATGATAATCATTGGATGTTAGAATTTTTAGGAGAAATAGGAAACCACGTGAACATTCCCAGACGATTTACCCAGTACAGTTTCGGGCTATGAAACAGAACCTCTTGTAGAGCACAGAACCCTAGATAATATCATCATAGCAACCACTTAGAATAAACTCTTTGGACCTAATCAGTACATATGTAGTTTCTTTGAAAATCCTAATAATTTCTTATAAAAATAAAAAACGAAAGGTCGTTTAATCAAGACTCAACTAACTAAGTAATAGTTCAATATCATTTGCACATAAAGAAATACACATGACATTAGTGAAAATAGACCATTAAAAGCTACGAAAAATTATTAATGAAAACCACTATCAAATGACATGGAGATCATTGGAAAGGAAACTATGAAGAATTCATGCCTTTAAGCTAAAATTTAATTGATAAATCGAATCCCAAATACCTTATTATATCGACTGAGTAATTATTTCTGAGAATTCCAATTAGAAGAACGCCTGAATACCATTTCTTCTAAATGAGAAGTTTTGAAAAATTAATTAAGTCAAAAATATTCCCCTCTAACACAAAATTTACAAAGAATGTCTAATCTTTTACTGATTTTAAAATTTTAACCCCAACTATAACAACCATTGTTTCTATTCACATCAAACAAAATCAAGCCCTCAATAAATAGTTAGAATAACTAAACTAATCAAATTAATTCAAACTCAACTACACTATGACCTTATCTCCAAACTTAGGAATCCCCACAACTCGAAGAAATAGAGAAAGAACGAACTATGTCCAGAAGACTTAAAAAGATTGCAATAAAATATGGGAAGGAAAAATCAGAAAGAGACCTCTGCCAATGGAAGTGCAGTTGGAAAGGATTAAATTGCTCATGTGATAGCTGTAAGAAGAGACATACTAAAATATGCTGATGATTGATGAAAGGATATTAGAATTGTGGGTGAGAGGGTCATTACAAAAGAAATTGCCCAAAAAATTAGGAAGAAATTAAAAAGACGACAGGAGCCAGAGACAAGAAACAAAACTTAGGGCTAGAAGTTTTGGAAGAACTAAATCAGGAAGAGTCAAAAAAATCAAAAGTTGAACCAAGATGTTGAAACTACAAAAAGCCATCAAGACATGACAGAAATCCAAGGAAAAAAAAAAGGTTACCTTAGAACCTAATAAAACCTAGAACACAGACAAAGCTAACCTACCTATCTATCCCTACCTGGTTAAGTGTCTTTAGTTGGCCAAAAGAGTTAGAAGAATGTCATAACTCTTAGGCTTGCTAAAATTCCAAACTAGAAATAAAAAATTAGTATGCTACCCTTGATAGTACCCTAGAATACCAATCTTTATACTCTCAATAAAGTTTTTACGCCCACAATATCAAGAAACTCAAAATTCAATAAAACCCTTAAAAAAGAATATCACGAGTATCCTCAATAAATTAGGAAAGCAAACATAATAAGAAACACCAGGGTAAATTCTTTCTTAAGAATGTATTCTAGACCTAAATTACTCTATAGATTTCAAAGTAAACACCTCAGAGAAAGAATTTAGAAATTCAAACACTTTCATCTTGAGAAATCCCAATATAATGAGAAGAAAAAACGAGATAATATGACTACTCACTAAATTCAAAATTAAAACTTGTCCAAAAGACCACCAAAGAAAATTCTTTAAACATATCAAGGTCACACCAAGAGATCACCGTTCAAGGCCTATAAGGACTACAAACAACAATCAAGGGTAAGAAGGGTATTGCTATAGTCTCGGGAGATAAGTCGTCAACTTATAACATGTAGTGACACGACCACGTGTAAAGAGAAAAGTCAAAATCTAAATTACGAAAAACGACTTATATACCGATTGTAAATCACGACTTCGCAACAAGATAACACTACTTGTCGAAGTGCCAAAAACAACTATTCTAAAAGAGAAATGACTTGCGAAAGAAAAATTACCTTAAGCTTTTCACTTCAAGATCCGATACTCTTAACTTAACTCAAGTCAAGTTTGGAGGACCAAACATTCTAAAGGTGGGAAGAATGTAACAACTAGCAACTAAATAAATAAAGATATAAATAATAATTAATTTTTATAGAAACTTGAAATGTAATTTCAGACAGAACCTTGTAATTAATTTTAAAATTGTAACTTAAAACTTACCTCTATTAAGATATCAGTGATTAAAATTTGAATTAAAACTCTATTATATAGTTTGAAGATTTTTCGTGAAAATTCTAACAATGTAAAATTTGGTTTCCAAATGCGGCAGAAAAAATATAAGTAAATTAGGTAATAGTCTTAGAACATAATTCCTAACAAAATCTTATATACATAATTTAAAGCATAAATTAATAGCAAAACTCACCAATTTTCGATATTCAAAAAAATTAAAAACATGTAATGAAGATAATTTTATTAGAATTATGTTCATACAATAATCCACAAAATAACATTAAAAGTTTATATTAATTTTTGATGATTTTTTTAAACATAAAATTTTACATGAAAAATTTTATACAATACAAATATCTTCAAAGGGTGACATGTGTCACCACGTGTCAATCCCTTTCCACGAATAAGCTTCAAATTTCTTTTTTGTTCGGTGGTAATAACTTAATCTAATTGCCGCTTGATAAATGCATCAACCAAGGAAGAATTAAAAAGGGTAAGATTAACATCAGGAATTTAAGAGAGAGAGAGAGAGGAATTGAAAGAAGAAAAGGAGAAAGAGAGAGAGAGAGAGAGATTGAAAGAAGAAAAGGAGAAAAAAAGTAGCACCAACCCCGGCCACCTGCGACCCACCCTCACCGCCGCCGACCTCCCTCTGGCGACCTCCCTAGTGCGTCTCCTTTTCTCTCTCTCAGTAATTTTCACTTTTACTCTCTCAGTTCCTTTCTCTGTTATCCTCCTCGCACGGTGATGTTAGCATCTCATTAGTTGAAGAATTCTATAAATATTGTACCTCGGCGTACGTTTTCAAGACTGATTTTTAGAGAGAAGTTTAGTGAGAGAAGCTCTGTCGAGTCGCCGAGTAATCCGAGCCTCGACGCCGAAATCCTGCCAAAGTACCGAGAGCTGAATCCCCGACCAATACTGAAATCTTTTCTTGGATCATCGCCCAAGGATTGGACCATTGAAGCACATTTCTCGACTCGAGGATTCCTTAGCAATCCAAGTAACTCGTTTGGATCTCCGGTCCTTCTAACTCTATTCTCTCTTTTTTGGAGTGATCGAGTTAAGTTCAATTTCAATTTGCGTATTTCTATCATTTACATAGTTAATCTTGTTTATCGTGTAATTTAGTCACTTTAATTAATTTCTTAGTTTACATATTCACACTAAGCACATTGTTATTTTTCATTAATTCATCAATTAAGTGCTTAAATATTTTGACAATTATAACTCATTAATGTTATTAATTGTTATAGTAATGTACTTATATTTATGTGAATGTAGTTGCCAATACTACATTCACATTTGAATTAAATAATTGTACTTATTTTTTTTTATTCTTTTATAATTAGTTTTTATGTTCTAGCATTTATTTTCTTTTCCTTTTCTTATTAATATTAGTTTAATGTTGCTGTTCTTTCGACATTAGTTTAATTTAATGTTCGTTTAATAATTTTATTTTTCTTTTTTTTAATTTCTTTTTGGCATTAATGTAATTTTTCTCATTAGCATTTTCTTTTTTTCTCTTTATTATTAGCTTTAATTTTCTTTTCTTTTGTCCTTTTTTAATATTAGCATTATTTTTTTTCTTTTTTATAGTATTTTTCTTTCATTTTATTAAATTCAAAAATCACCAAAATTCTTTTAAGTTAACTTTTATCTTTAAATGGTAGTATAATTTTCTCTTTTAATAATAATTGAAACTCACTTGTTCATTTTCTTATTTTCTTATTAGTCTTTTAATTTTCTCTTTGAATTTTTTTATTTTTGACCATTTTCAAAACCCAAAATCCTAGTGTCACACCTGCTATTTCTAATGCAATTTTTTGTAACGAATCAGGCAACTCTGAATAAATCACATAGACCTTACTATTTCATAAGAATCTTATTCCTTCTTTTTGCTACACTATTCTGCTGAGACATACCTGGTGCAGATAACTGGGATGTAATCTCTACCACTGATAAATAGTTCCTAAACTCTCTCAATAGGTACTTGCCACCACAGTCAGACCGTAATATCTTGATACATTTATCCAGATGCTCCTCCATTTATGCCTTAAATTTTTTGAATTTTAAAAAACTTTAGAACTTATAGTTTATCAAATAAATGTACCCATACCTCGAGTAATCGTTAATAAAAGTGACAAAATACTCAAAGTGACAAAATACTCAAAGTTTCCTCTAGCCCGAATAGTCATAGATCAACATAAATCATAGTGAGCTAATTCCAGTAGTTCTTTAGCTCTATAGGCTTTAGTCGAAAAGGTTCTCCTGGTTATCATTCTCTCTAAACAAGATTCACATACTAGAAATTTCTCCAGTTACAATGACCTTAAAGATCAATTTTAAACCAATCTATTAATTATTTTTAGATTGATATAACCTAAGCGTAAGTGCCAAAAATACGATTGGTTCATCTTTAGAAGGTTTCTTTCTCTTACATGGTAAACTATTAGTGTTATTCAATTCATTAAGTTGCAGTGTAGAAGAGATAGGAGTAGTAACATAAAGATCATCCACCAATGTACTAAAATAAATAAATCAAATATTTGTCTTTAACCCAAGTTAATCTAATGGAAGGTACATAAAAATAATCTCTCAAAATTAAAATCATGTCTCTATTAAAATTGAGAGTTACATATCTCACAGCAACTCCTTTCACCCTTGTGTTATTGCTGATTTGTAGGAAGATCACTGAGCTGTCTTGTTTCTTAGAAGCCTTGCAAAAAATTACAGACATTATTAATGGCTCCCGTAACTACACACTAGGTACTGATTGATAACACCGCTAGTCATGTTTAAAAAACTAGTGAATAAAAATTACTTGGATTGTTCAGCTTCCTAGGATAAACTAGACATTACTTCTTCTAGTGTCTTATCTAGTTGCAGTAAAAACATCTACATTTTGGCTTTTTCCCACCACTTGGTAGCCCACTAACTGCCTTAGAAGCTATACCACCCTATTTTTGAACCTTTTTTCTCTTTTCTTTCAGCTTGGAAGTAAAACCCTTTTCAGCAACAAATGCATTGATTGACTTCCTAAGAACACCCTCAGCTTCTTGATGGTTTTTAAGAAGTTTTGTCAGGGTGTACACTAGCTTGTTCATGGTATAGTTTAAGTAGAAGTGCTTAAAGCTATCAAGCATCGATTAGAATATGATATCGATCTGCATTTTTTTGTCAATCTCAGCTTTAAGAATCTCTATTTCATTCAAAAGACTAATTATCTTCAGAATATGATCCCTTATTGGGGTACCTTTAGCCATAGTTGTGTTCATTAAAAATTTCATGACCACCTGCCTAGCCGCACAATTTTTATCCCCAAATATCTCTTTGAAGTACATAATCGTGTCATAGGCACTAGACATAGACGGATGTTGTTGTTACAATACATTTGGCATAGACACCAAAATATAATATCACGCCATTTGATCATCCCTTGGCCACTTTTAATAAGGCCAGGCTTCCTCATCGGTTGCCCCTTCATTAAACTTTGGTGGACAAATCATTGTGAGCACAAACTTACAATCCTCACAAGTTCACGATATCCAGATTTCTTTTTTAGTCGATATAATTAGGACCAGTCAGTTTATTCTCTTTGACTATTGTAGTAAGTAGATTGAAAGCCATTTTAACACCTAAGAATCACATAGCTAAAAAAAATTTAATTATGATGAGCAAAA
This sequence comes from Heliamphora exappendiculata, assembly GCA_034768845.1. NCBI lineage: Eukaryota > Viridiplantae > Streptophyta > Magnoliopsida > Ericales > Sarraceniaceae > Heliamphora > Heliamphora exappendiculata. Next base: position 3,751 of record JAOTRH010456328.1, on the reverse strand, counting down.
TCTTTGAATTCTTTTTAAAATTTGGTTCTCTCTACCATTTTAAAAAAAATTTGCCAGTAGCCTGATACACCGTGAATAGCATGCTTCGATGGGAAGGATGCTTACTAATTATCATTCGTTTAGATAAGTCAATTATTATTAATTTTACAATCTAAGTAACAGATCATACCAAGTAAATTAAATAGAGGACATAGTTTTGGGCCTATAAATAATAGTATTGACTCAGATGGAGATGATACTATTATTTATAACTGTATATACAATTACTTAATTCCAAATCAATTGTTTCATAATAAACCCATTATATGGAAAAGTGATTCACACTAATAATTATTCAGAATTATCTCTAAAGAAGGTTTGTACTAGTGATACCGTAATTAATTTTATTCGATGGGGAGGAAGGTACTAAGGCCAGCACACAAAATTTATTATAACACCTACGAACTAGTGGTGGAGACCATAGAATTTATATGTGAATAAATTGTAACAATCAAGTTCGGACCCTACTTGTAACAACCCAGCTTGTAACGACCTGTGTAATGACCCAGCTCAAATCCTGGCATTAGCAATGGTTAGCCAATGAGATCTTAGTTCACTAGAAGATCGAAAACTCAGACTCGACCCAAAAACCCTTATCTGATCCGAAAATTCTAAAAAGACCAAATGCTCAAAGGCAAAGCCCTAATACTCAAAGAAGACTCCTAACATCCTAAATTAAGTAAATACCTTATATCTTAAGTACATAACATGAAATATAAGATTAAAAATCAAAATTTCTCATAATTACGGTAAAATGACCATTTAGCCCATAGTACAGCAAAGTCTTAAAACCTACATTTTGACACATGGACATCCTAAATTAAGGATTTAAGTGCAATTAAGTACCAAAAGACAAGATGACATAAAAAATGAAAAAAATAACCCTTAGTGGTCAGCTATCTTGGGAATTGTGCCAAAAGATGAGAAAAATATCAAATCAAGCATTATGATGATCCAAGACTTGTTGAACAAGTAATATACATAATAATATGGTATTATAGGCTAAAATAAATAAATAAATTATTATTGAAGTTCATACACACTAAAATAAGTCAAAAAGACAAATCTTGTCAAACTAGCTTAATTTAACTTAAAAGCACATACCTATTTAATCAATAGTTATGAAAATTATTAGAATTCATGAAAATACTAAAATTATCATAAAATTACTAAAATAATAATTTTTAGTAGGAAGAGATACAAAAAAGACATATCAAATTAACTTTTAAGGTATTTTGTTGCATAAAAGGGCACGCAAATCTAGAGTAAGCCCCTAATTAATGCAAAATTCAGCCTTATTGACTTCCAAACACCCCCAGCCGAAATCCCTACCACCAAATCTGATATATATCTCTCAAAAGTTGGTCCATGTCATGCCACCCATGTGAAGAAAAGGAAAAAAGAACTTAAAAGAAATCATTTTGTTTCCTAAGCTTTTTCCTATTAAACTAAGCCAAACACCACTCCTTCCCTCTATGATTTTTGGCAAAGGGAGAGAGAAAACCAGATTTAAAGTGTTCTTAAAGAGCTTGGGTGAGTTTGAGAGAAGAAAGAAGAAAAGAAGAAAGAAGAGAAGAAAGAAGGGAGGTTCCAAGAATTTTTTTTTTTGGAAACCAAGGAGTCTAAAGCTAAGTCCTACAAGTTATCCATCATTTCTAGGATCTCAAACAAGTAAGTAAAATCTCTAAAATTTATGTCTAATAGCACTCAAAATATTCCTTAACTCATCTCTTTAAAAACTTCTAAGTTCGATAATTGAAAACAAACTGAAAAGGCGTTGTAGTTAAGAAATAACGGTTATTGTATTTTTGAATGAGTTGCTATTCTTGAGTTTGATGACTTAAAAGTGTTCTAGAATCTTGGAATTCATGTCTAAAACACAAAAAATGCAAAGAAATGGGACAAAACCTTAACATATCATATGTAGGAGACTTGAACATATAAGGACCTGATTTTCGAATACTTTAATGTTTCTGCCATGATCTTTGGAACTTCATAAATTAACGTAGAAAATTGATCTAAGCATGCTCTTCATGTCCAGATTTATATTTTCGTGTTATCTTTCATCCCAAGTTGGTTTCAACTCATTTGAGTGAGTAGAACTCGAGATATTAAAATTCTATCAAAATGTGTCGTTTTTAGACCAGTCGACAATATCGACTTAAAAACCCTAGTTTACAATGAGATCCGAGCTTTTTCCAAAACCTACAAGTTGTAGATAACATGTATCTATAGCTACCCACCAAACCTGATCCTAAAATATTGTGGTTTGATAGGTCAACATGCCTTTAAAACTCTCTGTTGTGGTTTGGCCATCAAAGGACACTTTTGTAACATATTATTGTATAGTCAAAAACCCCTATTTGTAGTGACCTACTCCAAACATGGTCTTCATGAATATTATAGGTAACATATTGAACTATGTTCTGTCCAAAACTCATACTTAGATACCTCAAGAAAGTCCCTCAAACCAGTTTCTAACTCTCTCTCTAAGACTTGTTCTCCTGAGGGTTTGGCGGCTGATAGAACCTATTTTACAAAATTGATTATATCTTCAACTTGTTTCAAGCCTCCACCCTAGCACCCATCATAAGCCTTGTAGGGAACATGTTTAACTAGAACATATTCAAAAATGGGATCATTTTGACTTGACTAGATGCCCCAAAATCGAAACTAATAGAAGCATATTTTTGATAAAATTTTGAGAAAAGTGCTAAACTGTTTTGTCTTAGAATGTTTTCTTTGCCCATTTGCCTTAAGTTTTGGCCTTAGTGTTAAATATATGAGTTGTAAAAAATATTTTTATCTAAATAGTTTTTAAAAATCATAACTTGATTCCAAGTTTAGAAGCCCAAAAACCCTGCCGACCCTTTAAATTTAATACTCAAATTTGGCCTTAATGTTGCTAAGTGTGATTTGAGTACCTTTTGTTGTGAAACCCAAGTTTTATATGATAATTGATTTGAATTAGTTGATTAGTGTTTTTAAATGAATGTACGATGATTACAACTCATGCCATCAAATTTGAATTGTATCTTAAGAATTGTAACTTGTGCCTCACACAGTTATACTTATGTTTAGTGAGTTATTGTTGGTGGTAAAATTGCCAAGATTATTATTTTTGTAAACGATTTTTAGTAAAAAATTAACTGAACGGGCAAACGCCAAACGGGCTCTAGATAAAACTTTTAACATTGAACGATCAATATAAAACCTGTGTAACCAAAATTAATTTAGAAGAATACCTTTTGTCGATCTATTCTTCAACTACGATTTGATTCCAAATTGAAGCGCTCCTATCAGATCTTCTACCGTATTCCCGTATGCAATTTTTGAATGTAGCGTGGGCTACGGACTATCGAGAACTCGTACCGGCAAAATCTAAATATATTTTAGTCTTGAAAGAAAAAATATGATATATCAATGATGATAAAACTAGTTCAGCCTACTCGCATATATATATATAGCCACAGTAGAGACCTGAAAAATAATTATGAGTAAGACTTCCAGTGGAACACAGATACCTACCAGAAGTTTTTGTAATTATGGAAAGACATAGTGATTTATGTAATTTTCATAAAATACTGAATTACAGTTCACACCACTAAAGAATTATAATTGCACTCAGATCCATTATCTCAAGACCTTCTTGCATTGAGCTCCTGTTATTAAATGCTTATCATTTCTCCTCACGTTAAGATTTTCGATACCC